>JAVJIF010005837.1:0-265953 GCA_038442645.1 Agave tequilana | reverse complement strand
TAATTGTGAAGGGTTCAGACGCGGACTTGGTTTGCAGAACGCGGATTTGATCCTTGCGTTCTGTTTCCATCAGCTGCCGATTTTGATGAATCTGGCACTTGAGTCCAAGTACTTAGAAATCTGGGGTGTGAAAGGAAGGGAATTACCCTCCTTAACTTCTGGCGATTATGGTGATAGAAGGGTTAAGGTGGATAAACTCCCTTCTTTTCGCACCTCAGAAGTGACATCAAGGACATTCCATGACTTTCTGGTGGTGGAGACGCAGATCCTGCAGGTCTGGACGCGGGTTTGATAATTCCTGCGTCCAGTATCTCTTCTGCGTTTGGACGCAGTTTCGCAGGCCTGGACGCGGATTTGATAATTCCTGTGTCCAGTATCTCTTCTGCATCTGGCGCGGTTTCGCAGGTCTGGACGCGGATTTGATAATTTGCGTCCAGTATCTCTTCTGCGTCTGGGTTATAAACACTTAGCATTTTTGCTTCTAATAAAGTGTCCTTTTCTTTTGCAGTGCCCCATCCTTCTGCCTCACGCCAAGACGCGCCACTTTGGACATGTGGGTGGTGGTGCTGACCAGGACTTGACTTTGTGCTACGAAGGACTGCCCCTGTGACTGCTGACAAGTCGCCGGATCGCAGGAAAAGGCTCTCTAATGTTGACGTGAGGACTTTTCGGGTACTTATGACCGATGCGGCATTCACAACGGATGCTCACGTCAAGTTGGAGAAGCCTGCCTTCTTCTTCGGAGATCGTATCGACAACGGCGGCTATCGTGTGTATGACGGAACTTATAAATGGCTCCGTCAGATAAAGGGTGGAAGATTCTTTCTTCCGGACATGGAGAGGATGTTCCCGCTGTCCTACTTCCAGCACATGTCCGTCCCTCGGAAGATGGAATGGGACATTTCTCGATATGTCCCGAGATTACCCTCGGCGATTTGGGTTCCCATAAAGTGCATCGTCATGATAGCCATGACAGGTCGGTTCTCGGCCTTTTCCTGGGTCGCGCAAGTCTGAGGTTCCGGTTGGAGAGATACCACAACTTGGCACTACCTTCCTCAACTCGTTCATGGAAGCGGAGGGTGATTATCTGGTCGGGTTTCGTGCACCTGGGTGGGTCCATTCCACGGAGAACTACTGGTGGGGCAGAATGGTAGGTTTCGTCCTCACCGACCTTGGGGATCTGCTAAAGCGCGTGGGACTGTACGTGGCGGTCAGGGCCGTACAGTGGGGTATCCCACCAGGCTCTCATAACTTTTGGGATCCTGGAGCGCTACAATCCGCTGACGGGGACATTCTTTACCCCGGTGGAGAGATGGGCCTTGCACTGCACGAGCTGCATGAGGTCTCGGGGCTAGCAACAGGGGACATCCCGTATGAGGAATATGTCCCGACCACTGAGGAGCTCCACCACTTGAAGAAAGAGTTTCCTCGGTGTACGAGACTTACTGGGAAGTGATGTGTCACTTCCACATTTGTGGTCAGATAACCAACTGGCGGTCGCAGGGAGTCAAGCAACTGTTGGGCCAGTTATTTATTTAATGTATCGATAGTAAAGACACTCCGATAACCCGACTGGTTCCCAGTTCCGACAGGGAGATTGAAGACAGATGATCGACCAGGCTTCTGAAGGCTTCTACACCACGGTCTCGAACGAGGACGGTTTCGACCCTGACCTGGTTTTTGAAAGCTTCCACCATCAAGCCCGGACCCCTATCTCCGATAGGGCACTGTTGGCAGGCTTCTTGATGCTGTGGCTGAAGCGTTGTGTGGTGCCCACGTTGCCACATGAAGTTATTGTTGCTGACGTGGTGTACCCGGCGGTGCTCCTGGCTCATAGCAACCCTATAGCCCTTCTCCCGGCCATGGTGGCTGGCATTCAGAGCGGGTTGCGGGCGCTAACCAAGAGTTTCTGCGAGGCGCCGAAAACTGCCGACTCCCACGGCAAGCCGTATGTCGACTCAGAGGGGAATCCGACGGTGAAGCGTCCTAACCCTCGGATCGAGCTGCCTTATACGTACCTTCTGGCTTGGTACGTGATGCACTGCCCTTCTTTGATGACGGCGGTGCGTTGGAGGGAGAGTTCCGTCCCTTTTGTACAGCGGTTGGAGGATTCGAGGTGGAGTGACGTTTATATATATTACGTCCGGAAGCGACTTTCAGATCCCGCGAATTACCAGATCAATCGCTGCTTCCCGAGATCCCTGGTGCATCCTCCGGGGATCAATGTACTGATTCCGCGGGCTCAGATGGCTTCACGAGGTTGTCCGCGGGAGCCTTTTGGTGGTTGATTAATATCCGGCCCGGATATGTGCTTTTCCGGCAAGGGACTTCATGCACCATCGAGACGTACATGCCGAATCGTTTCGCTCGACAGTTTGGCTACGATCAACTGTACGTCGGGAATCCCAATGCTCGACTCGCCTTCGAAGGGAACTTGTTCGAAGGTGCTCGGGCTTGGTACTACAGTGTGGCCGGTCGGAGGGACGGGAGCAACTTTCCGTCTACCTATTGAGGGGTCCAAGTGCCGCATGAGCTTCAGCTTCTGCACCTGGTATTCTCAGGTAACCAGTCACCGGACTTTGCTCCGGGGTCTTCATGTATTGAGAGCATCAATGCAAATCTCGATGCAAAGTCAGAGTCTGGTAAACCCTCGAAAATCATCGACCAGTACCTGAAGGCTCAGAAGGAGGCCGAGAGAAGGTCGGGAAGGGAGCCACGAGCAATCAGAGCGGAGCCGCGACCAACAAGGGAGGAGCCGCAAGCAGCAAGGGCGAAGCCACGAGCGGCAAAGACTCGACAGGCGGTAAGCAAGCGTGGTCAACGCTCTGTTTCAACTGCTGAACCTGCTCCCAAGAGGGTTCGGAGAGACTTGACGACCGAAGTCTCCCGATCTGAAGACATCCCTGCAGTCGTTGAGGTACCGAGGGAAGAAGATATAGCTGAAGAGGATGTTCCTTTAGTCCGTGCCCCTAGGTCGAGCAGCAGAGACCGTAGGTCTGCGGAGGAAGGGGAGCTCGTTGACAGAGCCACCACCGCTGACGAGGATGAGCAGCTAGAGGTCGACAACATGAGTGGAGGAGATGTCGATATTCCGGGGATTTCAGTTCAACCCGGGTTTTTACTTGCTGAAGGGAGAGATGAGGCACAGCAACCTGGGTCGCCTTGTGTCTTCATCTCCAGTCCTCGGGCAGTTGACCCCAGCCCTACCACTGGGGTGATTGGTGGCAAGGCTCCGGCTGCAGAAGTCTCGCGCGGGGCGCTATCGTCTTCCTCACTCTCAGGGAGAGCGAGTTTGAAGACGAGGTCGACTACGGCGATGAACCCGCTCTTCCTGATCCGAGTAAGTTCTCCCACATCTCAGAGGAAGAAATATACGGGGGTGAGCCATCAACGGTATCACAGCTGGTGATTACTCCCACTGAAGGTACTCTTTTCCCTTTTGACCTAATTCCCCTTTCATTTTGAAGAGGATGTTTTAACATTCTTCTTTTATGCTGCAGGGTCGGCCGGGGATATTGAAGCTGTGATCTCCTCGCATATCGAGGAGACGGTAAAAGAGCTAACCCAGTCCGAAGGAGTCAAGGCTTCAGTTGCCGAGATAATTCCAGAGAGGGCAACTACTGAAATTGGGGAGCCTTCAATTTTGCCGGAAGAGGAGGCAACTCCTAAGGCTAGGGAAGAATCCATTCTGCAGGGTGAAGAGGTTACTATTGAAGCCAGGGAGACTTCCACTCCGCTGGGCTCGCCCAAGAATTCAACATCTCTGGACCTTCCAGAGGTTGCGCTTACTGCTCCATCATTAGCTGTGGAGGCTCCTGCAGCGATAACACTTCCGGAAGTGCCAGTGGCCAGCACGACTCTCGCGCAAAAAGAGCCGGCTTGCACCCCTTTCTTCATGATAGAAAGGGGGTCGGGGAGTACCTCGGGTGATGACACCATGGATTTTCTGACACGCAAAACGGTGCAGCAGTTCCTTGACGCGATGCGATCGTGCATCGATTTTATCCTGTCTGGGCGTAGCTTTTGACTTTGCCCGGACGTTTCTCAGAAACATGGCCGGTAACATCGAATTAACCGGAGGCTCCCTGCTTGCCAAGTCGTGTATGCTGTTGGTGGAGCGACTGGGAAGTGACCTGAAAGAGCTGAAGTCTTTGGACAATGCTAGTTCTTCTCAAGAAGCCCAGGTCATCTTGACTAGGCTCCTAGCCACCAGGAACAAGAGCGACAGGAGGTGGAAGCACAAGTTGCTGAAGAGGTCCGCAATCTCGAGCGTTCCCAAGCTGAATGTCAGAAACTGGCTGACGATTCAATGGAATCCGAGTTCATCCGGCAAAACGCAGAGCTCGCCATTACCAATGCTCGGTCTGCCATTGCTAAGGCGGAAGCCATGATCGCGGAAAATGAGAAGACGCTTGCCACTGTCCGGAAGAGGCTGGAGGAGCAACAAGCTGCGAAGGCACGAGCTGAAGAAAGCCAGATCATTCATTCCTCCAGGTTGGAATCTCTGCGAGCACAGCTGGCTGCAAAACCCTTTTTATCTGAGGAGGAGCTGCGGGTCCAAGCCATGATGGAGGCTGAGAAGGCACGTCAGCACGAGATGCATCGTCTTAGGGAGCGCATCCGTTCTTTGCCGGATCAAGACTTTTAGCCTTTTCCCTTTTTCCTTTTTTTTGTAAAGAAGAGGACACTCTATTAGAGTGTTTGTATCCACTTTTACTATTTTCGATATAATAAAAGTTTTTGAAGTTTTTGTCCCATCTTCTTTGTTTAGCTGTGGATGAATTCAACTCCCTGATCACTGGCTGTGAATACTGAACTTAGGTAAGACCAAGTTCTTTCAATGAGACGCGGCGTCGAGCTTGCTGAGACGCGGCATTGATCCATAGAGTGAGACGCGGTCATCCGTCCAGGAGCTTAGATAGGACTAAGTCCTTTTGATGAGACGCAGCGTCAATCACAGGGTGAGACGCGGTCATCATTCCATAGGAACTTAGACTTCACCGAAACGCAGCGTCAATCAATAGAGAGACGCGTCATCAATTCATAAGAACTCAGATAGAACTAAGTCCTTTGAAACGCGACATTGATCCGTGGGGACAAACGCGAATTTGTCCTGTCAATGAAGACGCGACTTGAGCGGATGCGAGGGACGCAGCAGCCTTGCGTATTTTCCACTAATCTGAGAATGGACTAAGTGTTTTCCCTTAGAAAGGGCCCCGTTTGCTGAAGGGACGCGACTTTGAGTCACGTGGACGCTCCTTAAAAACGCAGGTGAACGCCTTCCAATTTGAGAAAGGTGACGCAGATTCTTGGACGCGGCTTTCCCATCTGCGTTCAATGCAGCATCCCTATCTGCGTTTAATGCAGCCTGACTAAAAGATTTCAGAGATCTTTGACCGTCAAGTCTTCGCTGACGATTGGGAAACCGGGTCATCCGTTGTTTCCCAAGGCAGTTGTCCACGCGTCGATTTTTCATTGGACTGAAGGCGTTAATGCCTTTTAATGCGAAACCGGCGCTGGCGGTTGGAGACCAGTGTCTGCGACGGTTCCCAAAGCGACGCTCCACGCGTCAGTCTCTCATGGACCTCGGCAGTCGTGCGGCACCAAGGCAACGGTTCCGATTAGCGCACCATTAATGACAGTTATTAGGGTCTGCCTATAAATAGGGCTGACCCTCTTCCTCTTTAACAATCCAGACCTTGGACTGTTCTTTCTTTGGTTTGCTCTGAGAAGTCTCGCCTCCTTCAAAGTCTCTAAAAGGATCCTGTGTTCATGGATAAAGATGGCTCTGTGGATGAAGATGACCCAGGGCTTTTATGCTCCTGTTTGGTCTCTTCAAGAAAAAGCGTCTCTTGGATCATCTTGCTCATTCGCGTTTGGATGCAGAGAGCCCAACTCTTGGTAGAGGCCTCTGCTGGTATGTCACCCCGACGTCTTTAGTCCATCCAGGCCTGCACCTTGGCCTCTCTTAAGGAGACGTCACCGTCTAAATGAAATCTTGGTGCATTCTTTTCTGGAATTTGTGCCATTGATTTGAGCTTCCCTGAACGCGGGTACTGAAGTCCTTGGCACTTGACGCGGGCTTTGCTCATGAAGTTCGCGTTTTAAGGCCATTGACTCGGATGAATTCCAAATTGGGCTGAAATTTTCAGACCCGAATCTTGCAACTCCTGTTTATTCAACAGAGAGATGGCAGTTTTCGGCGTTTGAAAATTTTTCGCGTCTTGTGCTTTTAGGCGCGGGCGTAAGATGAGGCTGCGTTTGAATCCTGTGTGTTCCACAGTTCTGATTCGCGTCTGTCTCTGCTGACGCAGTAGTTTGGCTCACCGCGCGGGCTTATTTCCGCGTTTACAATTCTCCATAATAGCCGCGTTTGTTACTTAGTATTCTTTAAAGTATACCTAGTTCCAGATTTGCTAACCCTCTCGTTTATCTTTGCAGGTAGGCTTAGTCATCCTTCTTCATGTTCGCTAAGTCCGTGGGAGAATGTATCGGACGGCGAACTTGTTCGATGTTCATTCACAAGGGAATATATTATGGTCCTCGTCGTCCACAAGGGAATATATTATGTCCCTGACGAGGATCGACTCTCGCCAAGGTCTCTTCAGATCCACTGCACCAATCATGCCTGCTGGCAAGAGATGGTCAGGGTAAGTATGGCGGCGAGGAGGTTACGGTGGACACGGCGGCAGGTAGGATCCTCTTCCTCTCCACCCCAGAAGTAACATCAAGGACTCCTCATGTCTGCTGGATGGCCTGCTGGGGGAAGAGATGTTCATAAACGAAGGGTTGCCGGACTTTCTGCTTCCACCGGACCTCAAGAACACCATTGCTCTTAGCTTAGTCAGCTAGGGCTCTTTCGATGTTTACATCATGCATTGTGGTGTAACCAGCTTCTATTGTAGCCACAAAACATCGCGTACTTGGAATCAGAGTCGGCTTTAAGGAGTGAGTGCAACCTCTGAGAGGGAGGGACTTCTTTTTACTCCTTAATTGTAACACTCCATCTTATTGTAAGAGAGCGTTTTGACTGTAACACTCAATCTTATTGTATAAGAGAGCGTTTTTGTATCACTTTCATGTACCTGAAAATAAATAAAAGTGACACTTCTCTTTTTGCCTCTTCCATTGTCTTGAACTCTTTTTTGTCTCTTTTTGGTCAGACGCATAGAAGCAAAGAATCTTTGGCTTATCAAAAATGAAAATTTTAACAAGTCAAATTTTGTGGAGAAAAGATCCTATTTCAGGAACTCTCATGATACTGTCAGAGATGTAATATTAACTTGACAGGGGTGAATTTTTGATGGACCCGCCACTTTATAAGAGAAAGTGACAAGTAGAATTGGTACCCCCAGGGAGGGTGAACTTTTATCAAGTGTTTGGGATTAACTTGATTAAGCTCAACTGGGGATTTGATGAAAACACTGTTGATGGTGTAGTGTTAACCTAACAATGTTTTTTTTTTTTTAAGTGGACTTGTTATTCTGTTGAAGAGAATAACAAGTGAAGCTAGATTCGTGGGGAATCTAGGAAAGTTTGTTACCGTCAGAGGTGTGATATTAACTTAACGGGTTGGAAGTGGTCTTGTCAGAAGTGTAATGTTAACTTGACAAGGATGTGAGTCAGAGGTGTGATATTAACTTAACTCAAAAAGTGTCACTGTCATAGGTGTAATGTTTAACTTGACAGTGAGGGTAATGCTAGAGGTGTAATGTTGAATTTAGCATTGGTCATCTCGGCTTGCATAAGGAAGTCCGAGGGAAAGTCATGGCCATAGGTGTATTGTTGAACTTAGCAATGACTTGGATGCTAGAGGTGTGGTGTTAACTTAGCCTCATCCATTTCAGCTTCGGTGTGGAAGTCTGAAGAAAAGTGACTGTCAGAGGTGTAATATTAAACCTGGCAGAAACTTGATTACTGTTTAGAGGTGTGGTGTTAAACTTTAACAGTAATTTGTCAGAGGTGTGATATTAACTTGACAAAGATTGACTCATGGTAAGAGTAATTTGAGGACCTGTCATTCTGTTGATGAGAATTGATAAGTGAAAATTTTGAAGTGCCAGAGGTGTAGTATTAACTTGGCGGATTTGAAAATTTGATACTCCGTGTAGAGTTGACAAACAAAATTTGTACTCGACAAGGAATATTGAAAAGTTTTCATTACCAGAGGTATAGTGTTAACTTAGTAATGGGGATTTTGGAGGAAAGAGTGGAGCCAAGTCCACTTTAGGATTTTTAGCAAACCCTCAGCTATCAACGGATTTGAGGTGCCTTTACCAACTACCGTTTGAGTTGGGCTAGCCATGCTATTCCCCTCAGCATGATGAGTTGTCGAAGACTGATGTTAGGCTTAGAAGCCAACATTTTCCTCTATCCTTAGCCGTCGGAGGCGTCGGATCAAATGAGAACGTGTCCCTTAGGATTTTTAGCAAATCCTCAGCTGTCAACGGGTTTGAAGTGCCTTTACCAACTACCGTTTGAGTTGGGCTAGCCATGCTATTCCCCTCAGCATGATGAGTTGTCGAAGACTTATGTTGGGCTTGGAAGCCAACATTTTCCTCTATCCTTAGCCGTCAGAGGCGTCGGATATTCATGAAGAAGCTCTTCATGTTTTGATCAGAGGTGTATTTTTAACTTGATCAGTGGAAGAATACCGTCTAAGGATAGTATTTCTTCAGGAACCTGCCATTGATCGTCATCATAAGTGTATCGCCATTTGGGGTTATGAGGCGATATGACCCATTTGAGTAGACTGACTCTACTACAAATGGTCCTTCCCATTTGGGTTGGAATTTTCCTTTTGTCTTGTGCGTCATTACCATGGGTCTTCTGACGGCTAAGACAAGATCGCCTTTCTTGAAAGTTTGCACTTTAACTTTCTTGTTGAAGGCTCTGGTAATTCGAGCTTAGTAGAGCTCGATTTGCTGTTGGGCCTGCAGACGCTTATCATCTAAGGCCTCCAGTTCTTGGAGTCGCTGTCGATGCTTCTCCTCGGTTGTCATCTCCGCTGTCAAGGCGACGCGTAGAGATGGAATTTGGATCTCTACTGGGAGCACGGCTTCGCACCCATAGACCAAAGAAAATGGCGTAGCTTTAGTTGGGGTTCGCACAGTTGTGCGGTAAGCCCATAAGCATTCACCCAACTTGTCGTCCCAGTCTCGTTGACTTTTCGAGACGAACTTCTTGAGAAGCTTGCCAATAGTCTTGTTGAAAGCTTCTGCGAGGCCATTAGCGGCAGGATAGTATGCCGTTGAGGACACATTCTGGATTCTGAACTTAAGGCAGAATCTCTGGAAAGCCTGGCTGATGAACTGAGGCCCATTGTTGTGGACAATTCGCCGAGGTACGCCGAAACGGTAAATAACATGGTGTTTCACGAATTTGATCACGTTCGACGATTTGACCTCCTTCAAAGGGATGGCTTCGGCCCATTTGGAGAAATAATCGGTTATTGCCAAAATGAACCGATATCCTTTTGATGATGGTGGGCTGATAGGACCAACCACGTCCATGCCCCACATTTCAAATGGCCAGGTAGAGGCCGTAGAGTGGAGGTACCCTGGTGCTTGATGGATGAAATCGCTGTGCACTTGGCAGGCGTGACATCTCTTGGCATAAGTGACGGCATCGGCAATCATCTTGGGCTAGTAGTAACCCAATCTTTGGAGTCGATGTGCCAGTTTTGGGCCAGGTTGATGGGCTCCACACATGCCGTCGTGGGCTTCTTTCAATACCTCTTGAGCCTCCTTTGGTGAGAGGCACCGGAGCAAGATCCCGTCATGCGATCGACGATACAATGTTCGCGTAATCGCATTATAATAGAATTTGGGGGCTTTCCTTCGAATGGCAGCCGCCTCTTTGGTGTCTTCAGGCAGGATGTCGTATAAGACGTAGTCGATATAGGGGATCGCCAGTCTTTAAGCTCTGGACCGGTTGATGCTTCAAGTGCTTCTTCGCGGTGACGACCTCCCGTTGACTCCTAATAATCCTCGAGAGCATTCCTCGGGCAATACAGGTCGTGGCTGTAGACGAATATCTTCTCCATTGCTCCAGCTGGAAGAGCTAAGGAGGCAGCCAGGGATGCGAGTGCATCTGCGTGCGCATTTTGCCTGCGCGGTACATGGTCGATGTAGAAGCTTGTAAACCCCTCGGCCATGCGGATAGTCGCGTTGTAATAGGGTACTAAGTCTTCATGTCTGACTTCGTACTCCCCGCGAACTTGGCTGACGATGAGCTTGGAGTCGCCATATGCCTCGAGATTTTTAACGCCAATCTCGTCGGCGAATTGCATCCCAATCAAAAGAGCGTTGTACTCCGCCACATTGTTGGAACAAGGCTCAGTAATGAGACAGCTCGGGGAATGACATAATTTTGTGGGGATACAAGTACCCCCCACCCCTACTACTAAGTGTCCCCTCGGGCTTGTTCTTGATGCACCGTCGAAGAAAAGTTGCCATACTTGACTTTTGAACGATGTCTGAGTCAGGAAGACTTCAGCAACCTCATCTGGGAGATCCTCGTAGACTTTGGCTGCCCTCGAATCTGGGTGCTCAGCTAGGAAATCCGCGACTGCTTGTCCTTAATGGCCTTTTGTGGTAAAAAGCGCATTTCATATTGGGAGAGCAATATGGCCCATTTTGCCAGTCGGCCATTTAGCGATGAAGGTTTAGTCATAAGTAACCTCAGGGGGTTGACTTTTGATATGACATTTATAGTTTGGCCTACCAGATAGTGTCACATTTTCTGGATAGCGAACACCAGTGCCAAACATTCCTTCTCGATCGGGTTATACCGATGTTCGGCTCCGATCATTGTTCTACTCAGATAGTAGATTGCTTGCTCACGTCCTTGATCGTCATTCTGAGCTAGTAGAGCTCCTAAAGAATGATCCATCGCTCGGACGTACACCAGAAACGGCTTTCCGGATACTGGAGCTGCAAGGACTGGTGGTTGGGTGAGGTATTGCTTGATTTCCTCAAACGCTTTTTGGCAAGCGTCATCCCAAATGAATGAGACACCCTTCTTCATCAGCTTAGCGAAGGGTTGGCATCTTCCGGAGAGGTTTGAGATAAACCTGCGGATGTATGCCAATCGTCCTTGCAATCCCCTGAGTTCCTTGAGATTTCTCGGGGGTTGCATCTCCTGGATGGCGCGAACCTTTTCCGGGTCCAAGTGAATTCCGGTGGATGTTACAACAAATCCTAAGAATTTGCCACTGGCCACCCCAGGAAGGACTTTGTGGGATTCATCTTCAATTGATGAACCCGCATGATGTCGAAGACCACCTTCAGGTCTGCTATATGACCACCTTTAGTGCGGCTTTTTATCGCGATGTCATCAACATAACATTCCACCGTTTTGCGTATTTGTTGATGGAAAATGGCGTTCATGGCCCTTTGGTATGTTGCCCCTGCATTTTTCAGTCCGAAGGGCATGACGGTATAGCAATAAACCCCCAATGGTGTCCTGAAGGAGGTGTGCTTTTCATCGTCAGGATACATTTTGATTTGATTGTATCCTGAGAATCCATCCATGAAGGACATTCGCTCGAATCCGCAAGTATTGTCAATCATAACGTCTGTGATTGGCAATGGGAATTCGTCTTTGGGACAAGCCTCATTTAGATCACGGAAGTCGATGCAGATCCGGATCTTCCCGTTCTTCTTGGAGACGGGGACGATGTTGGCTACCCAGTCGGGATGTTGTTCTTCCCTAATGAAGCCAGAATCAATAAGTTTTCTGACTTCTGATTGAATTGCCTCCATTATTTCTGGGCGAAACCGTCGCTGCTGTTGTTTGACAGGCTTTACGTCCGGATTGATGTTGAGGCGGTGCATAGCCACTTGAGGATCAAGTCCTGGCATGTCCTCATAATTCCAGGCGAAGACGTCTATATACTCTTGTACAAGAGATATTAGATCTTTCTTCTCCGAAGGTGACAGGCCGTCACTTATGAAGATGGGCTTAGGGTTAGCCTCATCTCCTAGGTTGATCTGAACAATCTTATCTTCTGTGGGTGGCTCGCGCTGTTCAAAGCGGGTGTCCCAAAGAGCATTTAAATGTTTGATCCAAGGATCTATATCGGATTGGATCATTTCTTCATCTCCATCTTCGAGGTGGCTTGTCGAAACCATGTTCACTGAAAGTTCCTTGAAGATGTTGCCGACACTGACATCCGACTCCCAGGATGATGTGTTTGAAGAATAATTGTTGCTCGACGATTCTTGAGAATCAGAGGCTGATGGAACCGGAGTTGATACATAGCCCAACCCCCGACGTGTCCGATGATAATAATCGGGGGTCTTCCCTTTTGGCACAAAGGATTGAAGCAACGTCCTCCTTCCTTTGCCGAAGTTTAACCCGGGTCTGTCGGTTAGATCGTACCCCATGCACTTCATCATTTTGAGTGCTTTTGGTTCATAATGATCGAACTGAGGTGATTCCTCCTCGCCTTCCGATTCGTCGCGGGGCGTTGGTTCAGACGAAATTCGCCCAAAGAGAATTGGTTTTTGGCCTTTCCGTCTCGCTGGAACCATGAATATAGATTCTTGCGCATTATCATTGTCTTGGTATGTCTCGAAGGACGATTTCACTGGTACATGCAATGATGTCAAGGCACCCATTGCCGACCAGAGATCGTCATCTATATCAGTGCTAGTGTCTGACGGTATTGAATCAGAAGCACACGCAGAAAAATACGCAAAATCTAAATCTTCATTAATATACCAACCGCCTACATCATCGGTGGTATTATCGACATCGGGTTTATTAGTGCCCGTTACAAGTGGTTCTAACTCCCACAGGCACTCTTCTTTCTCAAGCTCAGTGTCAGCCTCATTACCAGAGTCTGGTTCTTCTGGTTGTGGGGCTTCATTCGTTTCCACCGGATCTTTGTACAGCAAAGAGTCGGTGAAATAATTCTCGACCCCCTTGAACGGATGCCTTTCGGCAATCAACGTCTGCACATTTCCACCCCCGTCAATGTACTTCATGACTTGGTGGAGAGTGGAGGGAACGATGGAGTTGCGGTGAATCCACGGTCGTCCCAGCAACAGATTGTAGGAAGTGTCGGCATCGATGATGTAGCATGTCACCTCCGACTTGAGGCTTCCAATCTGACACTTGAGCTTGATATTCCCCATCGGACGGGTCTGGTTGGAATTGAACCCATAGATAGTCGTCTGGGTAGGGCTCAAACGATGGGTAGGAATGCCGAGATGTTGCATGACCCGGCGAGGCATGATGCTCAACGCGGACCCTGGATCTGCCTGGATGCGGTTCACCTCAGACGATCCGATATACCCTGTGAAGTACAGGGGTCGATCATGCTTCCCTTTCACCTGCATATCATCTGCCGTGAAGGTGATGCAGGGGGCATTCTGGGAGGTGTGGAGGCAATGCTCTACATCTTCCTCCTTCGGCACCTGGGTCATGAAGACCTCAGCATTTGCCAGAACTTCTTGCAGAGCTTCCCTGGTCGACTTTGATAGTCTAAGAAGTTCATACAAGGTAATGCGTGCCGGAATGTTGGCCAACTGAGCCAGGACATCAAAGCGGTAAGGTGGCGTAGATCCTTCCGTAATGCCCTTTTGAAGGGCTCGAGAAAATCGAGTCCCCTTCTGCTTCTCCACAGGTGGCTTTGTGGAGGGCCTGACTGGCTCCGCAGTTGGTTGTGGAGGGACTTCTGCCGTTTCGCCGTACTGTTTCAAGTACGCCTGTCCTGAACGGGTTCCCGCCATCAGTTGGTTGGGCTCTGCGGCCAGGACTATCGTTTCCTCCTCTGAGTCGGTCAGTGAAGGGATATCAGTCTCTGCTTCTCGAGAGGAGGCACCTACCACATTGCAGGATGAGGCTTTTACCTTGCCTTTGAATTTCCTGTTGGTCACAGTAGTCCATTGCTGTTCATTGACAAGGTCAGGGTGGACCCACATAATTTCCCTTGAGGTGTAGGGACGGGTACCAAGCCTTTCTCTTGCTGCTGGTGAGGGTCTGTGTTGACCACTCTCAGCTCTCCTCTTGGGATAGGAGCTACCCCCGCAGGCGTTGGAGGTTGTCTCCCGAACTGGAGAACTGACGTCACATTAGCCGTCACCTTCTGCTCTGGTCGGAGTTTTAACACCTCCGCGTCAATCAGAGCTTGAAGGACGTCCTTAAAGACGTAGTAGCTTTTGGTAGGATGTCCCAACATTCTGTGGTACATGCAGTAGTTGGGATTGTCGGTCTTGCCGACTTCCTCTGGGCGTCGAGCTTCAGGGAGCTTCAGTCGGTTGCTCTTGTTGAGTAGTTTAAAGAGCGAATCGACATGTTCCTCCTTGAAGGAGTATTGTTTGTTGGCGCGTGGCTGGCTTGAAGAGCCACTCGCCTTGCCTGTTTGAGGTTTGGCGGGAGATTTGGTCTCCGTGGCCAAATTATCCTTCCGCTTTGTTTGGAGGGATGTTTCTGGCGCACGCCTTGTCGACCTTTCCGGCCTAGGCTTACCTTCCTCCGCTCGGACGCGGGCGACAATCTCCTCAGCCTGTTCACCTTGTTGGACTAATTGCTTCCAGGTGCGGCTTTTAGCAACTCCTATTTGAGCAAGGAGTGAGGTTTGGAGATTGTGGCGGCATGTTTCCACCAGGGTGGCCTGGGTCATACCGCTTGGACACCGGAGTGCCATGTTCCGAAATCTTTCCACGAAAGATTTGACAGACTCCCCTCTCGCTGTTTGGTAGCTAGAAGGGTAGGCATTGTGACCTCCGAGTCATCCTCGAAGAAGCGTGTTAAGAACAGCTTCTCCAGATCGCCCCAGTTCTTGATAGAACCTTCTGGGAGCTTCATAAACCATTCAAAGGCTAACCCTTTCAGGGTGCCAATGAACAGGCGCGCCAAAATAGCGTCATTATCCACTACATTCCCGGTCTGGGATTTGAAGTAGTAGATGTGCTGATTGGGGGACCCCTTCCCGTCAAATGCTTGGAGGGTTGGAGCCTTGAACTTAGGAGGGTACGGGACTGAATCCCACTCAGCCGGATAGGGCCGGACCACTCCTACTTCTTGGAGGTCTT
The DNA here is from genome assembly GCA_038442645.1 of Agave tequilana. NCBI lineage: Eukaryota > Viridiplantae > Streptophyta > Magnoliopsida > Asparagales > Asparagaceae > Agave > Agave tequilana. Next base: position 250,909 of record JAVJIF010005837.1, on the reverse strand, counting down.
TGCGATTAGCAAGGGCCTCGAGGCGTCGCTCCAGTTGACTCATTCTTTTAACATGAGCCTTTCCCTGGTCTTGGTCGCCTTTTACTTGCGACAAGGACTTGGACGAGCCGGAGGTAGATCACCGCGTCTCCTCAGAAGGTTCGGAAGATGAGCTTTCTCTCCTTTTTCGCTTTGCCCTTTGACTTTTTAGGAGGGGACCTCCTCCTGTCTTCGAGCAGCTGTGCAATCGCCTGCTTGAGGGAGTTGATAGATTCCTGCTGAGCAAGAATCATATCCATTTGCGCCTTCTGGATCTGCTCCAAACGTTTAGTCGTCTCCTCAGGAGCGCCTGTCATGTAGGCGGAGGTCTCCTTCTCGACGGAAGAGTTCGAAGCCCTTGATTCCGCCACAGCGGAGTGGGAATCATTAATGCCATGGGCTAAGGCATTATAATCAATTGGGGGAATGGCCCCAGTCCGGGTGCGAGTGTGTCGATACACTCCTTCCGGTTCAGAGTCAGACTCGGAGTCGTCTGAGCTGACTGCAAGTTGTTTTCCCTTGCTCCTGCTTGTCATATTCACAGTGAGCTCCGGGTACTCAACGTCAGAGAAGGTTCTCCTTCTGTGGGAGCGTTTTCTTTTAGCTGACGGAGGAATCAGGGTCAGCTGTCTGACTAAAGACTGCTGGTGCACGCCTGACCCGCAACGGCACTCAGTGAGCATATGGATGAGCCGTTGGCAGCAACACGACGAAGTGGCCTGATTGGCACTTCTTTTCTTCGTCAGATAATCCCTCAAATCCATGGGAGGGGGATTAAAAAGATCAACCTCGCAACGTCGAAGACGGGAGGCATCCATGTGCTGCACAGTCTGGACGCAGACTTCAGGGACACGGTTTTCGCGTCGCGGCTGTGGAACGCGCGTCCGGCGTCTCTGTTGAGATGAGACGCGAGTGTCGCGTTGTTGTTTGGTGCGTCGGAGCGAAGACGCTTGAGAGAGGGTGGGCTGCTGGCCCCTCGTCTCTGGGTGCGTGCTTCCTGCGTTTGACGAGACGCAGAAGCTTCGTCTTGGCGCTTGGTAAGTTGGTCCTCAGAGGACTCAACTTGAGGAGTTGCGCGTTTGGGCCGCCAGACGCGGATTTCACGTACTGGACGTGGCGCAGGTAAGGCGCGAGATTGTACGTCGCGTCCAGCCTCAGTTGGACAACCGACGGTTCCAACTTGCAGCTGACGCGCACGTTTCCTCTGTCGACGCTCAGCGTTTCGATTGCGTCGAGGAGGTAAAGAGAGACCAACGACATCCTTATGCTGGCCACTAGGGATTTTGACCACGCGGGTCTCCTGAGAGACGCTGACGCGGGTGTTCTGTGCGAAGCGGTTTGTCGCAAAGGCAGATGTGCCTGGGACCACGCGGGCCTTCTGAGAGGCGTTGACGCGCGTCTCTTGCTTGGCACAGTCGGCAGCAGGGGAGTTCGAGAGAGCCACAGATCGGGACTCGAGGCCATTCCCCGTTGAGACCCGGCGGCAGACACGGGTCTTTGGGCTCTTGGAGCCAGAAGAGAGGAACTCTTCGTACTTCGCCTGGTCGAACTCGACAACGAGCGATTCGACCATCTTTCCCTCATGGTGGACGTCATCTTGCGCCACTACTTGTTCGTCAGTAACGAAAGTTGTCCCCAGCGGAGTCGCCATCTCTTGTATGACCCGGGAAAGAGGGAGACAGTGAATTGCAGTAAAAGTTTTCCTTGAATCAAATGAAAAGGATTACAACAACAACTGTTCCTTCCGGTTACAAGGGAGGGAGGATATTGAATCTTGAATCCCCCCTTTGTTTAAGGCTGGGTTCTTCGTGTGGCGGTGGAGAGTGAATCTTGTTCTCCATTGACCGGATGACCGTCCTTCAGGGATCTCCTCTTCGGCCGGTAGAAAGAGTAACTCAGCTCCGTCTACCAAAACTCTAAAAGAGAAGGTAAGCGAAGAGTAACTTGTACGCAGCAAGCTAGCTTGAAGAGTCGAGTTCTCTCTCTGTTGATGATCTCTCCGTTGTCCTCTTCTCCTTCTTTTTTTGATTGCCAAAAGTCCGACCTCTTCTTCATAGCGACGGGGCTATTTATAGAGGTCTTAGGGGGTGAACGTGCCCCCCTAAAAGCGCTCCACAATGAGGGCCAACTTCCCCGCTACATGGGCGGTAACTAACCCACGTGCCTGCTAAAGACACGCCACGATGGGAGCTGGTTTCCCTTACGTGTAGGCAGTGATTGGTCCCTTAACCAAGGCGGTTATAACTGAGACGCGGGTTTCAGGCCGACGCGCCTTGATGCTGAGACGCGGGTGTCAAGCCGACGCGCCTTGATGCTGAGGCGCGGGTGCCAGACCGACGCGCCTTGATGCTGAGACACGGGTGTCAGGCCGACGCGTCTTGATGCTGAGACGCGGGTGTCAGGCCGACGCGCCTTGATGCTGAGACGCGGGTGTCAGGCCGACGCGCCTTGATGCTGAGACGCGGGTGTCGAGCCAACGCGCCTTGATGCTGAGACGCGGGTGATAGTCCCTCGCGTCTAGAGCTTGAAACTTTGCTTTTCAATAGCTTGTCCTCCAGTAACTTTTGGACAGCCTACACCTGGTACAGTCCTGCTTGCTTCAATGAGCCCTCGAGCTCTGTTAGAACGAAGCCCACCATTTTGCCCCACCATGACTTATCTGAGGAATGAACCCACCGAGCGGACAGAATTCGGTGGAAAAGTTACCCCTCACCTTCAGGAATTGGTTGATGAAGGTGGCGGAATTGAGGGGTCTGCCCTATCGGGTACTCAACCCTCACTAGTCCGGGTTGTAATCCAAATATGTCTCTCCTATGACCGGCGGTTCGTGCCCAATTTGTCGAGATACACGCTAGAGATAGACTTAGAGAGGTCCCACTCTATTGTGCGGCATACTGACTTATGCTGTAAATACGCCAAGGGGTACATTCTCTCCATGTTGGGAAGAAAGAACTTCTTGTCCCTGACTTGGCGGAGCCATTTGTAGTCTCCGTCATACAAGATCCTGTCGTCTTTAACAATGGCATCACCGAAGAAGAAGTCAGGTTTCTTCAGCGTGACATGATCGGGGCGAAACCAACACTTGAGAATGTGTGTTTTATCAAATCAATGAAATTAATGTGTGTGATAATATTCCGTCGATACTTCCGTTATAGCATTGGCTCAACGGGCCGAATCCACAGGACGGGAGGCGATAAAAGAAGCATTAACAATTTTTTTTCATGTGTTTTTTAACAATTATTCTTTGTTAAAGAATGAGAAAAAGAAAAAGAAAAGAAATCCAGAAGCGATAGATGAAGAAGGCGAAGTGAAAATAAAGAGAAGTGATTTTGAAAACAAAAAGAAAAGAACAAAGGTGAACTAGAGGATGGTAAAAATAACGATAGAAAAAATGATAAAAGATTTTGGAATTGGTTTTTAAAATAAGACAAAAGAAAACTCATGGCTACAACTAATAATTGCTCCACTAACCATGCTACTTCTTAGTGATAGTTGTCTCACATGGATCCTTGGCCGTCACTGGTCCTTGGCTTCAAGAGACGATGCAGAGCATGGCTCATAAGATTATTCTTCTACATTCATACAGACATCCATACCACATGATTAGTAAAACCAAGGTATGTGAAGTTAATTGCACAAGAATTAGGTATTAAAGAGATGGTTTATGGTTTAGAGTTCACCTTTGATCTTGTTTACTTCGAATATGTGATTATTATACCTTGTTCCAATCTTTCGTTATAGCATATAGCTATACCGAGTCGAACCACAAGGAGAGCTCGCGTAGAAGCTTTACAATACTAGTGAGAAAAAGAAACGAGATCTCTTCTTTGTCAATTACACAATGGCAAGCAATGTACAAGAAGTGGTGTATTGGTGGTGCATTGTGAAAAAGAAGTGAAGTGAATGAAGTGTGATGTAAAGAAAAGAAGAAAAGAATACTAGAATAAAATGTGTAAAACTCTTTTGATAGAAAGATGCATGGCTAGCCTAACTACACCTCATTGCTAACATACTAACTCTATGTTGATTTCAAGATTGTCTCAAATTGAATCATAGATAATTGAAGATAGCTTGCATGTTCAAGTGTGGTATTCCTTCTTGAAGACTAGTGTTCCTTTTAGTTAGTTAGCTTGAAACCTCTTCTTGAATCTTAGGTTCTCTTACTAGATGTACATTGAGGAACTATATAGCTTGGTACTCAATTAGTGCAAAGGTTAGAAGAATCAAACTCTTTTGGACATTCAAAGCTTAACTACAAAGTTAGCTTGAAGTACATGAGTTGATCTTGCTACACAAGTGACACAACCATGGTAATCCATCCTTATGATCCAATCAAAGGCTCTTTATAAGAGACACACAATTCATATAGAGATCTAACAAGCAATCACCAAAGGATACAACCATACTTCATTGGAATTCACAAGAAACATAGAATTATGCAAGTATTGAAGTATACAATCAACCAAGAGATAGTAGTAGCTAGGTGAGTCTTAGCTAGCCATGCAACTAGAACTTAGCCCTCCATTACACTAACAACAAAGCTATAATTCTCCATGGAAAGCAAAGATCTAAGCAATTAAACTAAGACTAGAATTAAATGCAAGAAATTAAAGCATAAGAAAAGAAAGCATACTCAAGTCTAGCAAAGAGAAGAAGAAAGCTCCATTGATGAATCTTTGCTTCAAGATTGTCACTTCTCTTGATTACAAACTCTCAAATTGAAATCTCTCTCTCAATTTGGCTAGAACTCAAGGAGGAAGGAGAAGAGAACTAAAAACCTAGAACAAAAATTACAACAATTCCCTAATTTTCTCTCTCTCTTCACTCACTTCCCGCACAGACCCTTGGCCAGCTATTTATAGGCAAATTTGAGAAGTCTCTGGAATCTTGACCGTTGGCACGAAATCCGAGATCTCAACGGCCTAGATCTGCCGCGGATTGCCGCGGATCTGCCGCCAGATCTTGGCCGTTGAGCCGGATCTTTCTGGTGAGATCTGGTGGTTGGGTGGTTGGCCACGTGGTCTACTTGGATTCTCCACTTGGCGCGCAGATCTTGGTGAGATCTGATTTGATCTTTTGGCTAATTATGAATTAACCCCCTTAATTATCACTAATTAAGGTGGTTAATGACTTCTCCTCTTTAAAGTGTGGATCTGCAAAATTAGAGAAAATATGGGTTAAAAATCATATTTAATATACAATATGCAAGGTATAAAGGTGGTATAAAATGCAAATATGTGTAACAATCACACCCCCATACCTAGCTTTTGCTCGTCCTCGAGCAAAATAAAAGAAAAAGAAAGAAAAAATAAAATCCTAACTAATTATTACACCACTTTCGTAGGTGACACGATTGCACTGAGCATGTGCAACAAGCCGTTAAACCTCTAGGTTACCCTAGAGGAGGAGTGTTGTCTCCTGAGGGTTTTCAGCGGATTACACCCACAAAATCTAAAAAGGAAAATAAAAGGGGTTAGTGAAATTTTTGATCCATGCTCTAAAGATTCTAAATTGACCTATAGGTTTCAGGTTGCTCAAAACTCTTCATTCTTCTTATAAGTATCTATTTAGAATTTTGTTTTCAGCTTAGGTTAAGATTTTGGGGAGAAGATCAAAACCGGATTTTGCATCAATCCTAGGATATATATATCTATAAATATGAAGGATCTTTCTCAGACTAAGTTCATTTATTTACTTATATACATAACAAATTTTTTTTTATGTATATACAATTTTATTTATTTACATTTCCTTATCATATTTAGGTATCCTAGTCTACCCATGTAGCGAGCCTCTTACCGATGACTCCCAAACCAGACGGTCTTAGGGCACCAGATGAGAAAACATCCCTCAGGTTCGAAGACTCGAGTAAACTAGGTTACTTAGGAATTTAAGGACTTAACCACCTTTAGGCGTGACCGGTAATGCTTCCTGAGGCACGACTAACCAGCTTAATCAGTGGCTAAGTATATATTTTTTTTTTTCTTTTTGACCACTTTTAGGCGTGATTGGTAATGCTTCTTGAGGCACGACCTACCAGCTTAATCAGTGGTTAAGTATATTTTTTTTCTTTTTGACCACTTTTAGGCGTGATTGGTAATGCTTCTTGAGGCACGACCTACCAGCTTAGTCAGTGGTTTTTTTTTTTTATTTATATACACACATTTTTTTTTCATTTTTTATTATATATATATGTGAATAAAGTCACAAAGTCTTTGATTAATCCCTCAATATGTTCAATATATATATCCTAAAGAAAGAATTAAAATCTAGTAATTTTTCTAATCCTTTATTACTTAACCTAAAAATTCAACAAAATTCCTCTTTTCAACTTATAATTGGAAATCTTAGTTAAGGGCTTCCTTAATCCCTAAATTTCAATTTAGATTCTTTAAACATGGATCAAAGAATTTCTTCTCTCTCTTTTTTTTTATTATTATAATTTTTTTTTATAATTTTTTTTATTTTTCTAAAAGAAAGGTAAAATCTAAAAATAAAAGAAAAACCTAAAAGAAAGTAAAAATCCTAAAAATAAAAAGGCCTAAAAAGAAATTGAAAAATCCTATGTTAGCATCTACCCCCCATACCTATCTCATGCATTGTCCTCAATGTATGAAATACGAAATGATGCATGACATAGGTAAAGGATAAACTACTCCCTCGTCCTCTTTGGACCCGCAGTGGTACTGGGTCCAGCTGATTGTGTCCTCCTCAAAGTCGCCTCCAGCCCATCTAAACGAGAGGATAACCTGAATGATTCCTCCTCCACTTTCTTCCTAAGCCTGACTTGTCCCCGAAATATCTTCTTCATGCCTTTCCAAATAGTAGACATGAAGGCTGTTGGTTCCGTTGGGGGCTCCTGCCTCCAAATTGGGGCTCATCTTCCACCTCTAAGCTTTCCTCTGAAGAGGACTCCACAGGTACAGTCTCAGGCATGCCACTGGGTGTCCAGAGCGCCTGCAAGCAACTATTGTATGAGCTTGTGGGTCTCTCTAACGTAATCGTCACTCGGTCAAATGTAGAAAAAGTAGCGTCAGACATGAAATTTTGACACAGACGTGTAATTAATATAGAATGAGAAAACTTTGCACCCCGAGTGCGAGAGGAATTTTCGATAATGGCACGGAAGATAGTCCGGTTCAAACAGACCGTGTGGTTCTGTGTCATCAGGTCATGAATAATCTGTAGCACAGGTCTGTTGAAGGAAGAAGTGTGATCTAGCCCAAGAATATTTCGTTGGATCCAACGTCCAACGCAATGAATGTTTCTGAATGTAGATTGGGCTTTGAGCCCCGATCCTGGTAGTGCAGCGTACACCCATAATGGTTAAGTAATCAATTAAGGGCAAGGGGTCGCTAGGATGGTGAAAAATGGGAACATGCGTGATATGTGCAAGAAGTGGAAGTGTGACCAAAATAGCACCAAATGGCATGTGAGATACAAATTGGTATGTGTCATGATTCACAGAGGCATAGTCTATTGAATTGTAAAATGTGTTCACAAGATCGGGACAATAAAAAGCTTCATGCTCATTATGATCAAACACCAAAGTGTACCAATTCCAAGCGCGGATTCGATCCACGAAAATATGCCCATATCCCCCTCTTTCATTAAAAAGTGTAGAAAAATCCCTCTCAACAAATAGATTTGGTGCCATAATTGCTAAAGACAATGAAGTAAAGGATTTGAGATAGGAAATTGCAAACCACCCCCGGAGATCGTGGGGGGAAATCCAACACAGTAGTGAAGAAGGCACAGAGATGGCCTCGGGAAAAATTACTCAGGATCTACCAGCAGCAGAGGAAGATAGTCAGAATAGAGCTTTCCGGTGCGCCTGAGGTGGCAGAGTTGCCGCGGATCGGCGGCAGGGCGCGGCAAAGGGAAGGATTTTGGTGATCAGAAAATTTTTGGAGGTTGGCTGTGAAGGGGGAAATCTAGATCTGAAGTAATTTCTCAGGTGAGGGAGAAGAGTTGGGGAAGAGAACTTTTATAAGGGTAGGTAAAAAGGGATGTACAAAGTTACCCCTAGGTCAAAGTTTAAATTACAACCCTAGGTCAAAGTTTTGGAATATGAAAGGAATCCTAGGGAGGAAAGAGAATCCTAGGGATATGAAATTCTTTTCATGCCCAATAATCCCAAAAAAAAAAAAAATTTTTTTTATTTTTTTTATTTTATTCACAAAAAAATGAGAAAGAAAAATATTTACAAAAGAGATCCCAAAATGATAATCAGGAGAATGCATGGGAAAATATACAGATGGAAAATGTCACAAATAAACTGGGTCGGAAAGACCCAATTCGTGAACGTCTTGTGACAATGAATCCGTGGTGAAAAATGGCTTTAAGCGTTGTCCGTTTACAGTGAATATATTGCCATTGGTTGGGTCAAGAATCTCGATTGCTCCGTGGAAAAGACAGTCTGCACAATAAAAGGTCCTGACCACCTGGTACGCAGTTTACCAGGGAAAAGGTGGAGTCGAGAATTATATAACAGAACCTGTTGACCGACAACAAAATCTTCCTGTGAATGGCTTTGTCGTGGAAGAGCTTGGTCCTGTGCTTTGTAATCCGAGCGTTATCGTATACCTCGTTTCGTAACTCTTCCAGCTCGGATAGCTGCAGCTTCCTGAGAACACCGGCTTTATCCAAATCAAGATTCAGTTGCTTTAAAGCCCATAGTGCACGATGTTCTAACTCAACGGGCAAGTGACATGGTTTCCCAAATATCACTCGGTACGGAGACATACCAAGGACAGTCTTGTAAGCGGTCCTGTATGCCCATAAGGCATCAGTCAGTTTGGCGGACCAATCCTTACGATTTTGTCCTACAGTTTTCTCCAGAATGAGTTTTATCTGTCTGTTTGTGACCTCAACTTGCCCATTGGTTTGAGGATGATAAGCCGTGGACAATTTATGAGTAATGGAGTATTTTCGCATCAAGGCTTCAAAAGCCCTATTGCAGAAGTGACTCCCATTGTCGCTCAGTATCGCACGGGGGGCTCCGAAGCGCGAAATGATGTACTCTCTCAAAAATTTAATGACAACTTGGTTGTCATTTGTCCGTGTAGGAATCGCTTCAGCCCACTTAGAAACATAATCTACGGCTACCAAAATGTACTGGTGACCGTAAGACAGAGGAAAGGGTCCCATAAAATCAATGCCCCATAGGTCGAAAATTTCGACTTCCAAGATGGGTGTGAGGGGCATCATGTTCCTTTGTGTAATCCGACCCGTCATTTGACATCTATCACAAAGCTTGCAAAAAGTAAAGGCATCCTTAAAGAGAGTGGGCCAATAGAATCCACTCTGGAGCAATTTTTCCGCAGTTTTCCGTGGACCAAAGTGTCCACCGCAAGCTAACTTGTGACAGAATGTCAAAACACTCTGATGTTCATCCTCTGGAAGGCATCTTCGTATAATTTGGTCAGGACAGTACTTGAATAGATACGGTTCATCCCAGAAGAAGAACCGCATTTGTCTCAAAAAACGATGTTTGTCTTGTCCTGACCAATGGGAAGGAATTTGCCTGGTAGCAAGGTAGTTTACAATATCGGCATACCAGGGCTCTCCACTCATCTCGAGAATGTGCTCGTCAGGAAAGTCTTCATTAATCGGTATGTTCTCATGAGGTGCGTTCGGGATTCTTGACAAATGGTCCGCAACCACGTTCTCAACGCCCTTTTTATCTTTTATCTCCAAGTCAAACTCTTGCAAAAGAAGGATCCATCGAATCAATCTTGCCTTAGCGTCCTTCTTTTGCATCAAGTACCTCAGGGCGGAGTGATCAGTAAAAATTATGGTCCTGGACCCTAGCAGATATTGTCGGAACTTCTCTAACGCAAAAACGACTGCCAAAAATTCTTTTTCAGTGGTCGTGTAATTCAGTTGGGCATCGTTTAGCGTTCTGCTAGCATAGTATATTACGTGCTGCCTATTTTCAATACGCTGTCCTAAAACAGCGCCTATCGCAAAGTCAGAGGCATCGCACATAATTTCGAATGGCTTGGTCCAGTCCGGTGCAGATATGATCGGTGCAGAGACAAGTCTATTCTTTAGCTCTTTCCACGACTTTCGACATTCCTCATCAAAGATATAGGGTACGTCTTTTCCTAAGAGATTTGTCAAAGGTCTCGCAATGTTGCTAAACCCTTGAATGAATCTCCTATAGAAGCCAGCGTGCCCTAAGAAAGATCTAATGTCTTTTAAACATTGTGGCTCAGTGAGCTTGGTGATAACCTCCACCTTGGACTTGTCTACCTCGATTCCAATGCTTGATATCTTGTGCCCCAGTACAATTCCGTGCTTGACCATGAAGTGACACTTTTCCCAATTAAGTGTCAAATTCTTTTCCGTGCATCGTTGCAAAACCAACTTCAGATGGTACAAGCATTGCTCAAATGAATCCCCATATATCGAAAAGTCATCCATAAAAATTTCTAAAAATTTCTCCACCATGTCCGAGAACAGGCTCAACATGCAACGTTGAAACGTTGCTGGAGCATTGCAAAGACCGAAGGGCATCCTTCGGTATGCAAATGTTCCAAACGGACAGGTGAAGGTTGTCTTATCTTGGTCCTCGGGAGCAATTGGGATCTGATTATATCCTGAATATCCATCCAGGAAACAGTAATACTCGTGCCCCGCCAATCTTTCCAGCATCTGATCAATAAACGGAAGTGGAAAGTGGTCTTTACATGTGGCGGTGTTCAGTTTCCTATAATCAATACAAACTCGAATCTTCGTTGGAAGACGTGTTTGTATTAGTTCTTTATTCTCATTTTCCACCACCGTAAATCCAGCTTTCTTAGGCACAGCATGAACTGGACTAACCCATTGACTATCGGATATGGGATATATGATCCCATTGTCTAAGAGTTTCAGAATCTCCGATCTAACAGCTTCTTGCATAATTGGGTTAAGTCTCCGCTGTGGATCTCGTTTAGGCTTGGCATCTTCCGTTAAGTGAATCCTGTGTTGGACAATAGTAGGACTAATCCCCTTAATATCAGCCATGGTCCAACCAATGGCTTCTCTATTTTCCCTTAGCACAGTCAATAGGTCCTCTTCTTGTTGTTCCGTAAGATTGGATGCAATGATTACCGGAAAGGATTCTTTATCATCCAAGTACTTGTACTTGAGATGACCAGGAAGAACCTTAAGCTCAGCAGACGGGACTGGATCTATAACTGGTTGCTCATGGTGCAAGGGAAGAATAGAAGTGGAATTAGTACTCCTTTCAGTATTTGATCCAACAATCTGATCAAGAGTTAGGTCGTCAGATTCTAACTCAAATTCCTCTTCAGATTCATACTCCATCTCCTCCAAGTGTTCACTGGTTAATCCCTCTATCAAGTTCACATCAAAAGACTCATGTTCCACATCCCTTGGCTGCTTCCCCAGATGGAAGACATTCACCTCCTTTGTCATATCTCCGAACGTCAGCCGCATTGATCCATTTCGGCAGTTGATGATCGCATTTGCGGTGGCTAAGAAAGGACGTCCTAGAATGACAGGTGTCTGTGCTCTGTGATTATGTACGGGTTGTGTCTCAAGAACGACAAAGTCCACGGGGTAAATGAATTCCCCGACCCGTATCAAAACATCTGTAATCTCCCCCTTGGGAATCTTTACAGAGCGGTCAGCCAACTGTATGGTCATCTGGGTTGGACGAAGATTGCCTAACCCTAACTGCTGGTATACGGAAAAGGGAAGAAGATTGATGCTTGCGCCCAAGTCTAGCAAAGCCCTATTTACAGTGGTCTGCCCTATGATACAAGAAATGGTTGGGCTCCCTGGATCTTTGTACTTCACAGGGATTGGACCATTGAGCAATTCACTCAGGTTGGAAGCCAAGAAGACTTTCTTAGGGACATTTGCTTTTCTCTTTTTGGTACACATCTCTTTCAGAAACTTGGCGTACGATGGGACTTGCTGAATAGCATCTAAGAGAGGGACATTGATTTGCACTTGGTTAAATATCTCTCTGATCTTCTCCATGTGAGCATTATTCTTATGATTTGTAAGCCTATTTGGGAATGGGACAACAGGCTTATAAGTTTGCTCATCAACTTTCTCTTTTCCTTTTGACTGGGACGTGGATGGTTGTGAGCTTGATGAAGGACTATTATGCACAGGTTGAACTGGGACAGAAGCTGATGGTTTTGACACAGATTTTGGAACAAATTTTGGAGACTGATTTGAGACCTTGTTGTCTACATGTTTTCCAGACCTAAGAATGTGAATGGCTTGGCATTGGCTTTGGCTGGGTCCCAAGTCTTCAACTTCATGCAGAGGAAAATGAGCTTTGGGATTAGGCACAGGTTGGCTAGGCAGCATTCCTTTTTGCCTTTCAGTTAGAGAGTTAGCCAACTGTCCTATTTGGATTTGCAACTTATTCATGTCCTGCTGCTGATTGTTCATCATAGCTGCTTGGGTTTTCGACAAGGTTTCAATCATTTTCTCCAATTCGGAAATTTTCTTATCTGAAGGATTGGGTGGTTGATGCTGTTGTTGTTGTTGATACTGGGGTTGAAAATTAGCTTGATATGGCACAGAATTTTGATATGGTTGGAATCTGGGTGGACTATGATATGAATTGAAATTTGGTGGGTTTTGGTGGTAAGTCGGTGGATGTGCCTGAGCAGGGTATTGTTGATGTGGAAATGGTTGTCTCGGCTGCTCATTACCAGACTGACTCCAAGAGAAGTTAGGATGGTTGCGCCACCCTGGATTGTAGGTCTTGGAATAAGGATTGTATGGAGGTCTGGTGTAAGTGACATTTGTACTCTCCTGATAGCTCTGAGCATGGTACACTGGACACTCTTCCAATACATGATTCAAATCATGACAGTAAGTACAACCCGGATGAACCATGGGTGCCACAAGTGGTGGACTGGTCACTCGTGATGGGTTGACTTGATTCACAGAATGTTCCCTTGACTCTAACAATTTAATCCTCTTCATTAACTGTGTAATCTTAGCTTCTGCAGCTATAGAGGATCCTATAGAATGTAAACCAGTTCTGGAAGTTGTTGGTGTGGGTTTCTCAGAGCAGGATTCCCACTGAATAGTTTTCTCCGCTAGAGCCTCAAAAAGGTCCCAGCCCTGGTCTTCATCCTTCTTAAGAAATTCTCCTTGACACATAGTTTCAAGGAGAGTCTTGGTCTGATAGTCCAGTCCATCATAGATAATCTGGCATTGACGCCATTTCTCTATACCATGATGGGGACACAGGGCTACTAGGTCCTTAAAGTGCTCAAAATACTTCCAGAACGGCTCATTGGGCTCTTGTTTGAATTGCATTATATTTTTACGCATGAGGGCTGTTTTATGGATCGGATAAAATTTCTTAAGGAAGACCTTAACGAACTCATCCCATGAAGAGATTGAGCTGACAGGAAGACTGTACAGCCACTTCTTTGCAATATCCTTTAGTGTAAATGGGATGAATCTAAGTCTCACAGCATCCTCTGTCAACTGGGAAATCCTCATCATGAGGCATACCTCCTCAAACTCTCGTATGAAGACGTAAGCATCCTCAGAATCTAATCCATGAAATCGTGGCAGAGTATTTATGAACTGAGGTTTGAGCTCAAAATTATGATCATTAGTATCCGGGAGGAGAATACAAGAAGGAATTGATGTGCGGATAGGATAGAACTTGTCCTGCAGCGAAACGTTATTCGTCATGATTGTGTCGAGTGGTGGTGTATGTTGCAGTGTAGAAGTTCTCACAAGCCTAGAAGAAATTGGTTCTCGATACCACTCTCGCATACAAATACACAATCAACGTGCACCTTTCACACAGTCGGAAAATGAAAAATAACAATCAAGAAAAAAGAAAAACAATCAATCCAAGCTTCTAGATTTTCTGCCCTAGACGACTCCTAACTTTAGATCGTCCACAGGAGGTTCGGTGCAGACACTGACTATAAGCAAATCAGCCAGGGAAGGGTAAGGTTGGTGGGAGGTTTTCCGTCCGGAGACGTTCCTTAATTAAGTAACCACCGCCCTTCGGGTTTTCGGCCCTCAACCCCTTTCCTAGACACTGATTTTACGGAAGTCAATTTCCAACACTTTTCCCCCTTAGGAAAATCTCCTGAATGAGTCCGAGTGTCCCTAGGGGCCAACGTCTAGCAATTTTTAATTAGAAGCTTAGGATAGTGAGTACGTGGGGAAATGGTTTGTGGGCTAAGGAAGGGGTGATAAAATCCCCACCTTATCTTTGTTATGGGATTTGCCCTTAAAGTTGATTCGTGCAAGTGTACGATGTAAACAACCAAAGATCACTCAAAGCAGAATTAAATCATACAACGAGTGAATCCTATTCAATATGCAATGCTTTACGTACCTTGTCCCACGCGCTCTTCAACAGTAAATGTAAAGTAATTGAAAGACACGTGCCTATAATGCAAGATGTCTAAACAATTTTATCAATTTACACCAAATCTTTTACTGTTGATTAACAAATATCAGGTGAAGAATACAAGATTTCAGGTATATAGGCAGCTGTATTTTTCAGAGAGCAAAGCCCTGCAGAAAACAGATTAGTAGTGAACTCCTCTGTGCCGCGTTTCCACGGCAAAAGCCAGGAATCTGCGGCACTTTGGAGGGATCCTGGTCTCTGCTTTCGAGAGCAGAGGCCCAGGTCCACTTGTATGTTTCTGCTGTGCAAAAAATTTCTGAATCTTCAACCTGTACCTGCAACAGAGAAGATATATCGTTTAGTTTCTCACTTTTAAAAATACCGTTGCTCTCCCCGGCAACGGCGCCAAAAATTGATTAGTAAAACCAAGGTATGTGAAGTTAATTGCACAAGAATTAGGTATTAAAGAGATGGTTTATGGTTTAGAGTTCACCTTTGATCTTGTTTACTTCGAATATGTGATTATTATACCTTGTTCCAATCTTTCGTTATAGCATATAGCTATACCGAGTCGAACCACAAGGAGAGCTCGCGTAGAAGCTTTACAATACTAGTGAGAAAAAGAAACGAGATCTCTTCTTTGTCAATTACACAATGGCAAGCAATGTACAAGAAGTGGTGTATTGGTGGTGCATTGTGAAAAAGAAGTGAAGTGAATGAAGTGTGATGTAAAGAAAAGAAGAAAAGAATACTAGAATAAAATGTGTAAAACTCTTTGATAGAAAGATGCATGGCTAACCTAACTACACCTCATTGCTAACATACTAACTCTATGTTGATTTCAAGATTGTCTCAAATTGAATCATAGACAATTGAAGATAGCTTGCATGTTCAAGTGTGGTATTCCTTCTTGAAGACTAGTGTTCCTTTTAGTTAGTTAGCTTGAAGCCTCTTCTTGAATCTTAGGTTCTCTTACTAGATGTACATTGAGGAACTATAGGCTTGGTACTCAATTAGTGCAAAGGTTAGAAGAATCAAACTCTTTTGGACATTCAAAGCTTAACTACAAAGTTAGCTTGAAGTACATGAGTTGATCTTGCTACACAAGTGACACAACCATGGTAATCCATCCTTATGATCCAATCAAAGGCTCTTTATAAGAGACACACAATTCATATAGAGATCTAACAAGCAATCACCAAAGGATACAACCATACTTCATTGGAATTCACAAGAAACATAGAATTATGCAAGTATTGAAGTATACAATCAACCAAGAGATAGTAGTAGCTAGGTGAGTCTTAGCTAGCCATGCAACTAGAACTTAGCCCTCCATTACACTAACAACAAAGCTATAATTCTCCATGGAAAGCAAAGATCTAAGCAATTAAACTAAGACTAGAATTAAATACAAGAAATTAAAGCATAAGAAAAGAAAGCATACTCAAGTCTAGCAAAGAGAAGAAGAAAGCTCCATTGATGAATCTTTGCTTCAAGATTGTCACTTCTCTTGATTACAAACTCTCAAATTGAAATCTCTCTCTCAATTTGGCTAGAACTCAAGGAGGAAGGAGAAGAGAACTAAAAACCTAGAACAAAAATTACAACAATTCCCTAATTTTCTCTCTCTCTTCACTCACTTCCCGCACAGACCCTTGGCCAGCTATTTATAGGCAAATTTGAGAAGTCTCTGGAATCTTGACCGTTGGCACGAAATCCGAGATCTCAACGGCCTAGATCTGCCGCGGATTGCCGCGGATCTGCCGCCAGATCTTGGCCGTTGAGCCGGATCTTTCTGGTGAGATCTGGTGGTTGGGTGGTTGGCCACGTGGTCTACTTGGATTCTCCACTTGGCGCGCAGATCTTGGTGAGATCTGATTTGATCTTTTGGCTAATTATGAATTAACCCCCTTAATTATCACTAATTAAGGTGGTTAATGACTTCTCCTCTTTAAAGTGTGGATCTGCAAAATTAGAGAAAATATGGGTTAAAAATCATATTTAATATACAATATGCAAGGTATAAAGGTGGTATAAAATGCAAATATGTGTAACAATCACCACACAACAAGTTGCAAGGTACTATTAATTCATTAAAACCAGTTAGAGGTGAGCATGAAATAAAGAAGACATTGCAAGTTAGCAAGTTAGTGGGTTAGATGTTAGAAATGTTAGAATGTTAGAATCTATCATCATGAGCCATTAATGGCTCTTGCAAGAGCAAGGCCTTGTAGAGGCTATTAGATTCATGTGAATTATCAAGTAAGTGGTTAGATGGTTAGTGATTAGTAGTTAGATTACCATGAGAAGAAAGATTAGCTAAGCATCATGTAGAAGATGGAGAAGATTACAATGGAGGAAAAAGGAGACACCTTTACATAGAGTGTCACCCATCTATTACATCAATCTCTCTCTTTCTCTCTCTGAATCTCTCAGCCCTAATACATAATCTAAAAATGAGACAAAAGAAAGAAGAAGAACACCTACACTGCAATACACTTAAAATAGAAAACCTAACCTATTTTTCAATCTGCTTACATTCCGGGCCTCTGCAGGGGTATATATAGGCAAAAGAGGCTCCTAGAAGACGAGATGAGGCCACACGTCGAAAATCGACGCGTTACTCTCCTATAGGTCTGCGAAAACGCGACCATAGCCATGTTTTCGTAGCTAAACTAGGGACTTAGGTCCCTGGTTTTGGTGAGCGGATTCGCCTCGCTTCAAGGACCTTCTTGGTATACTTAGATTCGGGTATTTTCATCCAGATATTCTTCTGACGTGCACAAGGGTCTAGGTTCAATGCATCTTCTAAAAGTTCCCTTACTTGGCCTCCATGAAATCCAGATTTAATTACCTGAAAGTGAGTTTAATTAATCTTTTATTACCCTTGTGCCCCTAGACTCTTGATTTATCTGCAAAGTAGACCAAAACACAATTTGAAATAATATTTTATTCATAAATCGGTAGAGAAATATGATGTTATAATGCAGAACTGTAGACTAATCACACCCCCACACTAATCTTTTGCTCGTCCCAAGCAAAACAAAAAGAAAAACTATACTACAAATGTTATTACACCACTTTCGCAGGTGACGCGATTGCACTTAGCGCGTGCAACAAGCCGTTAAACCTCTAGGTTATCTCTAGAGAAGGAGTGTTGCCTCCTGAGGGTTTTTAGCGGATTGCATCCACAAAATTCATAAAAAAAAGAAGACAAATGTTAGTATTTTGAAAACGCATTTTGAAAGAGAGACAAGTTTTTAATATATTTTTGCAAAAATATAAGCGATCTAAAATCATAAGTCCACCAAAAATTATTCTTCCTTAAACTTAATCTATATGCAAGATCTTATCTTCAATTAAGGTAAGAATTCAAATTGGGTTGAATATTTTATCCTTCATAAAACCTAGATATTATGCACTTTGTGACAGTGAAGATTTCTGGGATTTCAACTCTAACCATCAAGCCATTTATTTATATATATATATATTTCCTTTTTCTTCCCTTAGTTTTCTTAGACTTTCTAGTTTATCGCGTAGTGAGCCTTTAACCGATGACTCCCAGACCAGACAGTTTTAGGGCACCAAATGAGAAAGCATCCTTTGGGTTTAAGGACTCGAGTAAATAAGGCCACAAAACTAAGAGGGATTATTTGTTTCTTTTGACCACCATTTGGCGTGAATAATCATGCTTCTTGAGGCATAATTATCCAGCTTAATAAGTGATTTTTTATTTATACCATATATTTTTTTCTTTTTATTTTTATTTCTTTATTTTTATTTTTTTACTATATGACATTTTAGGTCTTTGTTTTCATCCCATAAATGTGTAAGTGTGAAGTGCATACTATCTAAAAAAATAAGATAAAATTATCTCTTTAATTTATTTTACTTAACCTATAATCTTAAACAAGATCCATTATTTTGACTAGGTTTAAGATGTCATAATTAAGGTTTCCTTAATTTTTAAGATCATCTTAATTTTCTTAAAAATAGATCAAAACTTTGTCTCTTGTTTGAATTTTTTTTTTAAAACAAGAGAAAAATCCTACACAAAAGGGAAGATTTCTAAAAGTATCCTAAAAGAAGTGAAAAAGAAAGAAAATCTAAAATACTCTATGTTAGTAAACCCTTTCTCACATTTATCTCATGCATTGTCCTTAATGCATCGTGAATGTATGTATGCATGAAACAAATAGAGAGGAAAGACCTCAAGGTGGTGGCTTCGGTGGTGGTCTGATTGGTCCACGAAATGCGGCCGAATCTAATTTGCGTGGAGTTCGGAGGAACCAACCAGAGACCTATATAATACAACCAATTATTATGACGTAAATATGAAAGATTTTATTAAGAATTTTATCCCATCTAATTTTCAAATTTCACAAATAATTTCGGAGTCAATTTTATCAACGCCCTTGTCTCAAATTGGAGTATGAAAAGATGGAATGATTGACTTGGACTTAGGAAGTACAGGAACTAATACCGACTCAGGAAAGTGACTTAAGTTAAGTAAAAGTTTAGGAGTCGAGATTAGTTCAAGAAGTGGGTCCAAATTATGAAGTTGAAACTCAAGTCTACATTCATTTCCCCACAACGGAATGTGACTTAATATTGGTGATTCAAATTCAAGAATGATAGGTGTGGGAATCAAAACTGACTCTAAAATATTGCTCAAGTTGGGTAATAAAACAGGAGTCAATAGTAATTCAGGAATTTGAACTGAATCACAAATTTGAGAATCTAGGTCACATTTCTCATTGAGTTCAATTTCATAAAAAATGAGAACTTGCCAATTTGTCAATGGGACTTTCAAAAGTATGAAATTGGTCAAGTTCAATATGATGATCATAATAGATTGGCGATTCAATTTCATGGTGAATTGACACAGGATCCAATATTGACTCAAGAAAAAGATTGAAGTAAGGTAAAGATACCGGAGTCAATATTGAATCATGAAGTGGAATTGAATTACCAAGTTGAGGTTCATGATCACATTCATTCTCAAGTTCAATTTCAGAAAACGGATAACTTGCCAAACTGTCAATGGAATTTTCAAAAGTCAGAATTTGGTCCAGTTCAAATGGGTGGATTGAAATTGAATCTTGGTTTCCAAAACAACATGATTCTTTAGCTCTAATAGAATGGTTAGTGACATCAGGAATGGTCAATGGATGAAAATGAAAAGTTTTAACCATTATATCTATGTCATGATTATGAGTAATTTGAGCCTGAGTCATGACTTCAAGCATCTTTTCATAGTCGATGGTTCATCATTTTATTGTGATTGGGCTTGAAAAGATGAAGACTTATTTTAGAAATTATGGTGAAATCGTGAGTCCATCAGATTTTGTGATTGTTGTTCGGACTCACACATACTCATTTTCAAGATTGATGGTTTTCTATTTTGAACTAGTGTGATTAAGAATGAATTTTGGTATTGAATAAATTGTGAGTCGAAATTGCTTTGTTGGGACTCAGCATAGCATCTATACTCTTTTCTAGCTCAGACTTTTCTTCAATGGGTTGGTCTAGAAAAGGATTATAGGAAGCGAAATCGGGGAGTGAATATTATAAAAATTATGGAAAAGGTGGACAAGGAGGTTGAAAATTTGACTCGGGGGAGGTGAATCCCCATTGACTCTGTGAAGAGTTGAAATTATTTTAAAAATTATGGTCATAAGATTGGGGTATTGGCAGTATTGATTCGGATAAGTCCAACCTGGTGTATTTGGTTGGTTCATATTGTAAAAAGTCGGGTTGGAATTATCCGAATCAAATGGGGTCGGTGTGAAATATGGATTCATATTAGGATTAAAAGAATTGTTATTGTTGAATTCCATTTCACAAACAATAACAAACAAAAAGAAAAAGCAAACAACAAATAAAAAGAAAGAAAAATCAAATCCAAGCCTATACTAGGGTTGACCTAGACCTAGATGACTCCTAACTGGTCGACTACCCAGGGGACGTTGTTGTACGAATCTAACCATAAGCTAGTTGGCCAGGTAGGGGCAAAATATTGTGGGAGGTATCCGTGCGTAAGCAACGGGCCTTAATTACGCCAAACCATGGTATCTTCGAGGCGTAACCTCTTAATCCCTAACCTTGACACCGATTTCACAAGAGTAAGATTCAAAATAAGTTCCACCCTCGGTCAATCTCTTAATGAGTCCAAGATGTCCCTAGGGTCAACGTCTATCAATTTTTATTAGGACTTAGGTTGTGTGAGTGGGGAGGTGATTTTTGGGCTAAGGAAGGGTGATTAAATCCCCACCTTATCTTGTATGGTTTTGCCCTTAATTTTAATTCGTGCAAGTGTGCAATATAGATAAGAATAACACTCAAAGTGATAAATCACGCACATGTGTGTCCTATGCTATATGCAATGCCATATGTACACCTCAGTCCAAATCACAACAGAATAAAATACAGTATATTGGAATTGAATTGACATGTGCCTAAATGTAAATGTCTAAATTGTTTTAAAGCGTCCAAATATCATATTTTAGTTCTTTAATTTATTACAATGTGTAGGCAATTAAAGCAGAAAATTAGCAACAGAATATATCAATATATGCAACTTGCAAGAACCCTGCAAAAGATAAAGTCCAAATGCCACACAAATATCGCATTTGCGCGCTTTCCTTGAGTTTCCATGGCACAGTTATGGAAGCAGGGTCCCTGTTTTTTAGAGCAGGGACATGCAAGCAAAAGGAGAGTTCTACAATATTCAGTTTCTGTAAAAATTAACCTGCACACCAAAATAGAGAAGAAAATATTAAAAAAATGTGAAATTAAAATCATTCCTGTCCCTAGAAACGGCGCCAGAAATTTGATCGGAGTGAAACCAACACTTGAAAATGTGCGTTTTATCAAATCAGTAAAATTAATGTGTGTGCTAATGTTCCATCGATACTTCCATTATAACATTGGCTCAACAGGTCGAATCCATAGGGACAGGAGGCGATAAAAGCATTAACAGTTTTTGTTCACGTGTTATATTAACAATTCTTCTTTGTTAAAGAATAAGAAAAAGAAAAAGAAAAAGAAAAGAAGAAATTCAGAAGTGATAGATGAAGAAGGCGATGAAACGGTGAAGTGAATATAAAGAGAAGTGATTTTGAAAACAAAAGGAAAATGAAACAAAGGTGAACTAAGAGGATGGTAAAAACAATGATAGAAAAAATGATAAAAGATTTTGGAATTAGTTTTTAAAATAAGATAAAAAACTCATAGCTACTAACTACTAATTGCTCCACTAACTATGCTAACCTCTTAGTGATAGTTGCCTCACATGGATCCTTGGCTTTAAAAGACGATACAAAGTATGGCTCATAAGATTGTTCTTCTACAATTATACAACACATCCATACCACACAATAAGTTGCAAGCTACTATTAATTCATCAAAACTGGTTAGAGGTGAGCATGAAATAAGAAGACATTGCAAGTTAGCAAGTTAGTGGGTTAGATGTTAGAAATATTAGAATGTTAGAATCCATCATTGTAAGCCATTAATGGCTCTTATAAGAGTAAGGTGGATTATCAAGTAAGTGGTTAGATGGTTAGTGATTAGATTGTCATGAGAAGAAAGATTAGCTAAGCATCATGTAGAAGATAGAGAATATTACAATGGAGAAGAAAGGAGACACCTTTATATAGATTGTCACCCATCTATTACATCATTATCTCTCTTTCTCTCTCTGAATCTCTCAGCCCTAATACATGATCTAAAAATAAAATAAAATACAAAAGAAAGAAGAAGAATACCTACATTACACTACACTAAAAGATAGAAAACCTAACTTATTTTTCAATCTGCTTGCATTCTGGGCCTCTGCAGGGGTATATATAGGCAAAAGAGGCTTCTAGAAGACGAGACGAGGCCATGCGTCAAAAATTGACGAGTGGCTCTCCTATAGGGCCACGAAAACGCGGCCATAGCTGCAGTTTCGCGGCCAAACTAGAGACTTAGGTCCCTGGTTATGGCGAGCAGATTTGCCTCGCTTCGAGGACCTTCTTGGTGTACTTAGATTTGGGTATTTCGTCCGGATATTCGTCTGACGTGCGCAAGGGTCTAGGTTCATGTTCGGTACGGAAAAGAGATTTTGCCGTAAAATTTCCTTGAATCAGTTGAAAGATTACAACAAAACAATATTCCGACTACAAGGGAGGGAGGATGCTTGGATCTTCCTTTGTTTAAATCTGGGTTCTTCGTGTGGCGATGGAGAGTGAATCTTGTTCTCCGTTGACCAGATGACCGTCCTGGACCGTCGGGGATCTTCTCTTCGGCCGGTAGGGGAGTAACTCAGCTCCGGCTACCAAACTCTCAAAGAGGAGGTAGGCGAAGATAGGCTAGTACTCAGTAAGCCTGTTGAAGAATCTCTTCTCTCTCGGTCGTCGACGTCGGGCTTCTCTCTCTTGATGCCTTGATCTTCTGACCCTCTGGATTCAAAAATGCCGACCTTAATTGATCACTCGACCTTCTTCTCCCACTGAATCCAATTCTTCGACCCTTCCTTCATAGCCAACAGGGCTATTTATAGGGGTCTTAGGGGGTGATCGTGCCCCCTAAAAATGCGCCTGAATGAGGGCCGTTACCCGCGATACGCGCGGTAACTGACTCCCCACGATCTGGGCGGTTGCAACTGAGACGCGGATTTCAGACTAAACGCGCCTTGATGCTGAGACGCGGGCTTCAGGCCGGACGCGCCTTGGATGCTGAGACGCGGGCGTCGAGCCAACGCGCCTTGATATTGAGACGCGGGCTTCGGGCCGACGCGCTTTGATGTTTAAGACGCGGGCTTCAGGCCGACGCGTCTTGAAGTTGAGACGCGGGCTTCAGGCCGACGCGCTTTGATGTTTAAGACGCGGGCTTCAGGCCGACGCGTCTTGAAGTTGAGACGCGGGCTTCAGGCCGACGCGTCTTGAAGTTGAGACGCGGGCTTCAGGCCGACGCGTCTTGAAGTTGAGACGCGGGCTTCAATCCTTTGCGTCTTTGAGACTGCTTCTTTGGTGGCTTGCCTGGTTAGTCATTTTTAGACAGCCTACAGAACCCCCTCCAAAGTTTCCGATATTCCGCAGTTGAATGGGACGGATTTCGGAATACTTTGGACTTAAACCGCGTTCGCCTTTGTGACCGGACTGTTGATGCTTCGGGTTTGACCTTATCCGAATTTGGTCTTCGTGAGTGTACTGTTGAACTCTTAGAAGCCATCAGAGTCGATCGTGTTGAGTGTCTAGATACACAGCCTAGACCTCCCCAATTGCTTTTTAGTCTGTCACGGGTGCGTTTTTGGCTAGGAGTAGTTGGTTGTCTGTTGGCGCCAGTGTACTGTTGAACTGTCTTGCAGACGCATGAAACTGGACGCAGGCTCCTTTTTGAAAGCAGACGCAGGAGACTGGACGCAGGCTCCTTTTTTGAAAGCAGACGCAGGAGACTGGACGCAGGCTCCTTTTTTGAAAGCAGACGCAAGAGACTGGACGCAGGCTTCTTTTTGAAAAGTAGAAGCCACTTTGAAGACGCAGCGTCTATAGGGTAGACGCGATGTTGGTCAGACGCGAACTCCTTAGAGGGGACGCGACCTTTAGAAAGCATTCTTGGAGATGCTGACGGGGCATGTCCGGTGCGTTTTCTGGGCGCGAACTTTACGCTGTCATGATGACGCCGCCAGCTGGCCTGGGGAAACGGCGAAATTTCGCCTTTTGGCGCGCGGATCTTGCGGTTCATTAAATGAACTGCTCCACGTGTCGGCTTCTGATTCGCGGCGGGGTTGCGACGCATGATCTTCGTCACCGGCAGTGATTTTGTTACACGCGTCAAGCGACGGTTCGCTGCAGCGTCCCTTGGGTCACGCGCCGCGTATCTCTGCGCATCCCCGTGCCTATAAAAGGCAACTGTTTGGAGAACTTCCTCTTCTTCTCCGCATTTCGCTTGCTAAGAACTTTAAGAAAAGCACTTTCCCTCTCTGTTCTGTCCAATCTCAGATTAAGTTCGCCATGGCACCAAAGACCAAGCCGACTGCCTCTTCATCAAAGGCGACCACCACCGAGGCCCGGAGGGGCAGCTCCTCCTCTGCGCAGGACTTCGTCCTCCAAGGCCTCCAAGGTAGTATGCCTTAGGCAGAACTGACCCTTAAGGACTTTAAACCATTAAAAGCGTGTTTGATTCCCCAGACGCAGTCTTTGGGATGATAACCGGGGCGCGGATTAGATAATCTGACACCCAAGAGCCCTGTGCTTCGGGTCCTTCACTTAGAATTTCTCTAACTGTGAAGGTCTCTGGACGCAGCTTTGCAGAACGCAGATTTGATCTTCGCGTTCTGTGTCATCAGGCGCCAATTTGATGAATCTGGCGTCTGAGTCCAAGTGCTTTGAATTTTTACAAGTCTTGGTTTGCAGAACGCGGATTTGATCCTTGCGTTCTGTGTCATCAGGCGCCAATTTGATGAATCTGGCGTCTGAGTCCAAGTACTTTGAAATTCCACAAGTCTTGGTTTGCAGAACGCGGATTTGATCCTTGCGTTTCTGTGCCATCAGGCGCCAATTTGATGAATCTGGCGTCTGAGTCCAAGTACTTTGAAATTCCACAAGTCTTGGTTTGCAGAACGCGGATTTGATCCTTGCGTTTCTGTGCCATCAGGCGCCAATTTGATGAATCTGGCGTCTGAGTCCAAGTACTTGGAATTTCATAAGTGGCTTCAATCTTTGCGTTCTGTGCTTCTTGACGCAGATTTGCGGGTCTGGACGCGGATTTGATGATTCCTGCGTCCAGTATCTTTTCTGCGTTTGGACGCAGAACACTTAGTATTTTTCTTTACTTTTGGTAAAGCATCTGACTTAAGTGTCTTCATCTTTTTGCAGCGCCGCAACCTGCTACTTCACTCCCCAAGATACGCCATTTTGGGCATGTAGGTGGAGCTGACCGGAACCTGACCTTTGTGCTGCAAAGGACTGCCCCTGTGACTGCCGACCAGTCGCCGGCTCGTGAGAAGAAGCTCTCGAATGTCGAGATGAGGACTCTTCGAGTGCTGATGACCGATGCAGCATTCGTCACGGATGACGGCATCCAGCTGGAGAAGCCCGCCTTCTTCTTCGGGGATCATATCCACGATGGCGGCCATCGCGTGCACGAAGGGACTTACACATGGCTCCGTCAAATAGGGGGCAGAAGGTTCTTTCTCCCGGCCATGGATAGGATGTACCCTATGTTCTATTACCAGCATATGTCCGTCCCGCGGAAGATGGAGTTTGACCTCGCTCGATATGCTCCTGAGGTTACTCTTGGCGATCTGGGCTCCCACCACCAAGTGCACCGTCATGACGGCCATGACGGGTCGGTTATCGGCCTTTTCCCTGGATCGCGCAAGAGGGAGATCCCGTCTGGAGAGATACCGCACATTGGCGCCACCTTCCTCAACATGTTCATGGCAGCGGAGGGTGACTACCCAGTTGCGTTCCGTGCATATGGGTGGATCCATTCCCCAGCGAATTACTGGTGGGGCAGGATGGTTGGCTTTGTCCTTACCGAGCTCGGGGATTTGCTGAAGCGTGTAGGACTGTACTCGGCGGTCAGGGCCGTACAGTGGGGGATCCCTCAAAGTTCTCAAAACTTCTTTGGGATCCTAGAACGTTATAATCCCTTGACGGGGACGTTCTTTACTCCAGTCGGGGAGATGGGCCTTGCCTTACACGAGATGCACGAGGTCTCAGGACTGGTAACAGGGGACATGCCCTATGAAGAATATGTCCCGACCGCTGTGGAGCTTCGCTACGTGAAGGAGGAGTTTCCCCGCATATACGAGACCTACTGGGAAGTGCTCTGTCACTTCCATATCTGCGGTCAGATCACCAAATGGCGGTCGCAGGGGGTCACGTATCTGTCTTGGGCCAGTTATTTGTTCAACAATGTGAACACCAAAGACCACTTGATCACCCGATTGGCTCCCAGCTCTGATAGGGAGATCGAAGACCGGATTGACCAGGCTCCCGAGAAGTTCTACACCACAGAATCGAACGAAGATGGTTTCGACCCCGACTTGGTTTTTGAAAGCTTCCACCACCAAGCCCGGACTCCTATCTCCGATCGGGCACTGCTGGCGGGTTTTCTGATGCTGTGGCTAAAGCGTTGTGTGGTGCCCACGCTGCCACATGAAGTTATAGTTGCCGATGTGGTGTACCCGGCGGTGCTTCTGGCCCATGGCAACCCTATAGCTCTTCTCCCGACCGTGGTGGCTGGTATTCAGAGCGGGCTGCGGGCGCTGGCTAAAAGCTTTTGTGAGCCGCCAAAAACTGTGGATTCCGAGGGAAAGCCGCTCACGGACGCAGAGGGGAATCCAGTGGTGAAGCGTCCCAATCCTCGGGTCGAGCTGCCTTACACATACCTTATGGCCTGGTATGTGATGCACTGCCCCTCTTTGATGACGGCGGTGCGTTGGAAGGAGGACTCCGTCCCCTTCATACAGCGATTGGAGGGTTCGAGGTGGCAGGATCCTTACATATATTATATCCGGAAGCGTCTTTCAGCCCCGGCAAACTATCAGCTCAATCGTTGCCTCCTCCAGATCCCTGGTGCATCCTACGGCGATCTACTTGTCGATTCCGCAGGCCCTGATGATTTCACGAGGTTATCCCAGGGAGCCTTCTGGTGGTTGCTCAATATTCGGCCCGGGTATATGCTTTTCCGACAAGGGACATCATGCACCATTGAGCCATACATGCCGAATCGCTTCGCTCGACAGTTCGGCTATGACCAGCTCTATATCGGGAATCCAAATGCTTATCTCGCCTTCGAAGGGAACTTGTTCGAGGGTGCTCGGGCCTGGTACTATAGTGTGGCTGGAGGGACAGGAACAACCTTCCGTCTACCTCTCGAAGCGCCCAAGTGCCAGATGAGTCTAAGCTATTGTACTTGGTACTCCCAAGCCGTCCAGACACCAGACTTTCTTCCGGCGTCTTCATGTATCGAGAGCATCAATGCAAGTCTCGAGGAAAGGACAGAGTCCGGAAAACCAACGAGAGTCGTAGAGCAGTACCGGAGAGCTCGTAAGGAGGTCGGGAGAAGGACGAGGAGGGATCCACAAGCTACAGAGCCACGACCACCAAGAGCAGAGCCACGAGCGACGAGGGCGGAACCACCAGCGACAAGGGCGGAGCCTCCAGCAACGAGGGCGGAGCCACCAGCAAAGAGGTCTAAGCAGTTGGCGAGTAAGCGTCATCAACGCTCTACTCCTATTGTTGAACCAGCCCCAAAGAAGGTTAGGAGGGACTTGGCGGCTGAAGTCTCTCAATCCGGAGCTATCTCTGCTGGAGTTGAGGCTCCTCCTGAAGACGTCGTCAGAGTTGAGGAACCTCCGGAAGAGGAAGATTTCCTCCCTTTAGTTCGTGCTCCTAAGTCGCACCGCGAGGCTGTGGAGGAAGGGGAGTTCATCGAACAACCCGTTATTGCTGCTGATGCCGAATCCCCGGAGATTGACATAATGGGCGATGAAGATGTTGAACTTCCGGAAACCTCAGCTCAGCTCAAACCTCCTTCTGCTCATGAAGGGAGAGATGAGGCACAGCAGTTGGGGTCTCCAGGCGTCTTCATCTCTAGTTCCAGGGCCGTCGACCCTAGTCCTACTACTGGGGTGATTGGAGGCAAGGCTCCGATTACGGAGCTTCCTGAGCTGTCGTCTTCTTCGCTCTCAGGGGAAAGCCTCTTTGAGGACAAAGTCGACTATAGCGAGGAACCCGCTCCTCCTGATCAAAGCAAGTTCTTCCATGTCTCAGAGGAGGAAATGTATGGAGGCGAGCCATCGTCTGCACCACCAGTGGCGGCTATCCCTGTTAAAGGTACCCTTTCCCCCTCCTGTCCAATTTCTCTTTGCATGTTGAAGAAGATGTCTTGACATTCTTCATTTTATATTGCAGGGCCAACCGGAGATGCCGAGGCTACAACCTCCTCGCATATTGAGGAGATGGTGGGAGAGTTGACTCGGCCACAGGGAATTGAGACCTCAGCTGCTGAGATGCCCTCAGAGGGGGCAGCTGCTGGTACTGGGGAGCCTTCCACTCTACCAGAGGAGGAAGCCACTACTGAGGTCAAGAAGGCTCGGGTGGAGGGTCCAATGGCAGGTCCACTCCCAGGAGATTGCACAGCTCAAGTTTCAAATGAAGCTTCTGAGGAAATCGTGCTTGCCACTCCATCATTGGTTGCGGAAGTTCCCGCAGGGATAGCACCTCCGGAAGCACCAGTGGCTGGTTCCGCTCTTGCCGTATCGACAGTCAGCATGACTTCTGTGCAAAAAGAGCCGGCCTACACCCCCTCTTTCGAGATAGAAAGGGGGTCGGGGAGCGTTCCGGGTGATGACAGCATGGACTTCCTGACACGCAGTACGGTGCGGCAGTTCTTTGAAGCGATGCGATCGTGCATCGACTTTATCCTTTCTGGGCGTCGTTCTTTTGACTTTGCCCGGAGATTTCTCGGGAATGTGGCCGAGAACATCGAGCTAGTCGGGGGCCTTCCTCTTGCTCAGGCATGTATGCGGGTGGTGGATCAGTTGGAGAGTGACCTGAAAGAGCTGAAGTCTTTAGACGAAGCTGACTCCCTCCACGAAACCCAAGTCATCCTGGATAGCCTCCTTTCTGCCCAAAGGCAAGAGCGACAGGAAGTGGAAGTACAAATTGCCGAAGAGGTCAGCAACCTTGAGCGTTCCCAGGCTGAATGCCAAAGGCTGATTGAAGACTCAGGGGATACTGAGCTTATCATGCAGAACACAGAGCTTGCTATTACCAACGCTCGGGCTGCCATTGCTAAGGCCAAAGCCATGCTAGCTGTCAATGAAGAGAAGCTCGTCGCCCTCCAGAAGAAGCTAGAGGAGCAGAAGGCTGCAAGGGTACGGGCTGAAGAGAGCCAGTCTGTTCATCTCTCCAGGTTGGAGACTCTGCGAGCCCAGCTAGCTGAAAAACCCTGCCTATCTGAAGAGGAGCTGCGGGTCCAGGCGATGATGGAGGCTGAGAAGGCACGTCAGCATGAGATGCATCGTCTCAGGGAGCGCATCCGTTCCCTACCAGATCGAGATTTTTAGCCTTCTCCTCCCTTTTTTTTTTTTGTAACGCTCAATCTTATTTGTATAAGAGAGCGTTTTTGTATCACTTTCATATTTTTGGATATAAACAAAAGTGACACCCTCCTTTTTACTTCTTTTGTCTCGAACTCTTTGCCTTTGGTTGGACATGTAGGAGCAAGGAAGTCTTTTGATCTTTATCAAAATTATAATCATAATCTTAATAAGTCAAAAGTATTGAGGAAAGATCTTGTTCCAAGAACTTTCATGACACTGTCAGAGGTGTAAGCTTAACTTGACAGAGGTGATTTTTGGTGGACCTGCCACTTTGTGGAAGAAAGTGACAGGTGGAGTTCGTATCCCCAGGAAAGATGAACTTTTATCAAGGATTTGTGCTTAACTTGATTTTAGATCAGCTGGGGATGTTGATGGAAACATTGTTTATTGGTGTAATGTAACCAACAATGTTAACCAACAATGCCTCCAAAATGAATTCGATATTCTGTTGGGGAGAATATCAAATGAAACTAGACTCGCGGGGGAATCTAGGGAAGTCCTTACCGTTAGAGGTGTGATATTAACTTAACGGGTTGGAAATAGTCTTGTCAGAAGTGTAATGTTAACTTGACAAGGACATGAGTTAGAGGTGTGATATTAACTTAACTCATCGACATCTCAGTTTTATAAGGGAAAACTGAGGGTGTCACTGTCATAGGTGTGATGTTTAACTTAACAGTGAGGGTAATGCTAGAGGTGTAATGTTGAACTTGGCATTAGTCGTCTCGGCTTGAAGAAGTCGAGGAAAGGTCATAGCCATAGGTGTATTGTTGAACTTAGCAATGACTCGGATGCTAGAAGTGTAGTGTTAACTTGGCATCGTTCGTCTCGGCTTAAGGAAGTCGAGGAAAGGTCATAGCCATAGGTGTATTGTTGAACTTAGCAATGACTCAGATGCTAGAAGTGTAGTGTTAACTTGGCATCGTCCATTTCAGCTTCGATATGGAAGTCTGAAGAAAGGGTGACTGTCAGAGGTGTAATATTAACTTGACGGGCACCTGATATACTGCTTAGAGGTGTAATGTTAACCTAAACAGTAGTTTGTCAGAGGTGTGATATTAACTTGACAAGAATTGGCTCTTGATAGGAGCAATTTGAGGACCTGTCATTCTATTGATGAGAATTGACAAGTGGAATTTGAAATGCCAGAGGTATAGTGTTAACTTGGCAATTTTGAAGTTTGCTGCTCTATGTAGAGGTAACAAGCGGGGCTTGTACTCGACAAGGAGTATTCATTACCAGAGGTATAGTGTTTAACGTAGTAATGTTTGCATTTTGTGGTCCTACCATTCTATGGATGAGAATTGGTAAGAGATTTTGGAGGAGAGAGTGGAATCAGGTCCACTTAGGATTTTTAGCAAACCCTCAGCTGTCAACGGATTTGAGGTGCCTTTACCAACTACCGTTTGAGTTGGGCTAGTCATGCTATTCCCCTCAGCATGATGAGTTGTCGAGGACTTATGTTGGGCTTAGATGCCAACGTTTTCCTCTATCCTTAGCCGTCGAAGGCGTTGGATGTTTGATCAGAGGTGTGGTATTAACTTGATCGGCAGGATTTTTAGCAAACCCTCAGCTCTCAACGGATTTGATGTGCCTTTACCAACTACCGTTTGGGTTGGGCTAGCCATGCTATTCCCCTCAGCATGATGAGTTGTCGAGGATTTATGTTGGGCTTAGATGCCAACCTTTTCCTCTATCCTTAGCCGTCGAAGGCGTCGGATGTTTTTGATCAGAGGTGTAATTTTAACTTGATCAACAGAAGAACACCATCTAGGGATAGTATTTCTTCAGGAATTTGCCATTGATTGGCATCATGAGTGTATCGCCATTAGAGGTTATGAGACGATACGATCCATTCGAGTAGACCGACTCTACTACAAATGGTCCTTCCCATTTGGGTTGGAATTTTCCCTTCGTCTTGTGCGTCATGACCATGGGTCTCCGGACGGCTAAGACAAGGTCGCCTTTCTTGAAAGTTCGCGTCTTGACTTTCTTGTTGAAGGCTCTGGTGATGCGAGCTTGATAAAGCTCGATCTGCTGCTGGGCCTGCAGACGCTTGTCGTCTAAGGCCTCCAGTTCTTGGAGTCGCTGTCGATGCTTCTCCTCTGTTGTCATCTCGGCGGTCAGGGCGACGCGTAGAGATGGAATTTGGATTTCCAGTGGGAGGACAGCTTCACATCCGTACACCAAGGAAAATGGCGTGGCTTTAGTTGGGGTTCGCACGGTCGTGCGATATGCCCATAAGCATTCACCCAGCTTATCGTCCCAGTCTCGTTGACTTTTCGAGACGAATTTCTTAAGAAGCTTGCCAATAGTCTTATTGAAAGCTTCCGCGAGGCCGTTGGCGGGAGGATAGTATGCCGTTGAAGACACACTCTGGATTCTGAACTTGGCACAGAATCTCTGGAAAGCCTGGCTGATGAACTGGGGTCCATTGTCATGGACGATCCGCCGAGGCACACCAAAGCGATAGATAACGTGATGTTTCACGAACTTGATCACGTTAGACGATTTTACCTCTTTTAGAGGAACAGCTTCGGCCCACTTGGAGAAGTAATCGGTTATTGCTAGAATGAACCGATGTCCTTTCGACGATGGTGGGCTGATGGGGCCAACCACGTCCATCCCCCACATTTCGAACGGCCAAGTAGAGGTCGTAGAGTGGAGGTACCCTGGTGCCTGATGGATGAAATCGCCATGTATTTGACAGGCATGACATCTTTTGGCGTAAGCGACGGCATCGGCGACCATTTTGGGCCAGTAGTACCCCAATCTTTGGAGTCTGTTTGCCAGCTTTGGACCAGGTTGGTGAGCTCCACATGTGCCATCATGGGCTTCTTTCAACATTTCGCGGGCCTCTTTTGATGAGAGGCACCGGAGCAGGATCCCGTCATGCGATCGACGGTACAGTGTTCGCGTGATCGCATTATAATAAAATTTGGGGGCTTTCCTCCGAATGGCGGCCGCCTCTTTGGTGTCTTCAGGCAAGATGCCGTATAAGACATAATCAATATAGGAAAATCGCCAGTCTTTAAGCTCTGGAGCGGTTGACACTTCAAGTGTCTCTTTACCGCGACGATCTCCTGTTGACCCTGGGTAGTCTCCGGGGGGGATTTTTGGACAGTATAGGTCGTGGCTATAGACGAATACTTTCTCCATTGCTCCAGCTGGGAGAGCTAGGGAAGCTGCGAGAGATGCGAGGGCATCTGCATGCGCATTTCGGCTTCGCGGCACATGGTCGATGTAGAAGTTTGAAAACTTTTCCGCCATGTGGATTGTCGCGTCGTAGTAGGGTACTAGATCTTCATGTCTGACCTCATACTCTCCGCGAACTTGGCTGACGATGAGTTTGGAGTCACCGTACGCCTCGAGATTTTTAACGCCAATCTCATCGGCGAATTGCATCCCAATCAGGAGAGCGTTGTACTCCGCCACATTGTTGGAACAGGGTTCGGTTAACGAGATAGCCCGGGGGATCACGTAGTTTTGTGGGGAGACGAGTACTACTCCTACCCCCGCTACTGTGTGTCCCTTTGGGCTTGCCCTTGATGCACCATCGAAGAAAAGTTGCCATACTTGTCCTTCAAACGATGTCTGGGTTAGGCATACTTCGGCGACCTCATCTGGGAGATCCTCATAAAGTTTGGCTGCCCTCGGATCTGGGTGTTCAGCTAAGAAGTCCGCCACCGCTTGTCCTTTAATGGCCTTCTGTGGCAGGAAGTGCATCTCATATTGAGAGAGCAATATAGCCCATTTCGCCAGCCGGCCATTCAATGATGAAGGCTTTGTCATAAGTAACCTCAGGGGGTTGACTTTTGATATGACATTTATGGTTTGGCCTACCAGATAGTGTCGCATTTTCTGAATAGCGAACACCAAGGCCAAACACTCCTTCTCGATCGGGTTGTACCGATGTTCGGCCCCGATCATCGTTCTACTGAGGTAGTAGATTGCTTGTTCTCGTCCTTGGTCATCATTCTGAGCTAGTAGAGCTCCCAAAGAATGATCCATCGATCGGACGTACACCAGGAAGGGTTTTCCGGATACCGGAGCTGCAAGTACTGGTGGTTGGGTGAGGTATCGTTTGATCTCCTCGAATGCTTGCTGGCAAGCGTCGTCCCATATGAACGAGACTCCCTTCTTCATCAGCTTAGCGAAGGGTTGGCATCTCCCAGAGAGATTTGAAATGAATCTGCGGATGTACGCCAATCGTCCTTGCAATCCTCTGAGCTCCTTGAGGCTTCTGGGGGGTTGCATCTCTTGGATAGCACGGACTTTCTCCGGATCCAAATGGATTCCTGTGGAAGTTACAACAAACCCTAGGAACTTGCCGCTGGCTACCCCCAGGAAGGACTTGGTGGGGTTCATCTTCAATTGATGAGCCCGCATGATGTCGAAGACCATCTTCAGATCAGCTATGTGATCTCCTTTAATGCGACTTTTCACCGCGATGTCGTCGACATAACATTCCACCGTTTTGCGTATCTGCTGATGGAAAATGGTATTCATGGCCCTTTGGTATGTTGCCCCTGCATTCTTTAGACCGAAGGGCATGACGGTGTAGCAGTATACTCCTAGAGGTGTCCTGAAGGAGGTATGCTTTTCATCGTCAGGGTACATCTTGATTTGATTGTATCCTGAGAATCCGTCCATGAAGGACATTCGCTCGAATCCGCAGGTATTGTCAATCATGACATCTGTGATTGGCAATGGGAATTCGTCTTTGGGGCAGGCCTCGTTTAGATCGCGGAAGTCGATGCAGATCCGGATCTTCCCGTTCTTCTTAGCAACGGGGACGATGTTAGCTACCCAGTCGGGATGTTGTTCCTCCCTGATGAAGCCGGAGTCAATAAGCTTCTTGACTTCTGATTGAATGGCCTCCATTATTTCGGGACGAAACCGTCGCTGCTGTTGCTTGACGGGTTTTACGTCCGGACTGATGTTGAGGCGGTGCATAGCCACTTGAGGATCAAGTCCAGGCATGTCCTCGTAATTCCAGGCGAAGACGTCTATATACTCTTGTATAAGAGATATTAGATCATTCTTCTCTGATGGTGACAGGCCGTCACTTATGAAGATGGGCTTGGGGTTGGCTTCATCTCCTAGGTTGATCTGAACAACCTTGTCTTCTGTGGGTGGCTCACGCTGTTCAAAGCGGATATCCCAGAGAGCATTCAGATGTTTGATCCAGGGGTCTGTATCCGACTGGATCATTTCTTCGTCTTCGTCTTCCAGATGGCTTGTTGAAACCATGTTTACAGAAAGCCCTTTGAAGATGTTGCCAATACTGACATCTGATTCCCACGATGACGTGTCTGAAGAGTGATCATGGCCTGATGGTTCCTCAGAATCAGAGGCTGACGGCACTGGAGTTGATACATAGCCCAACCCCCGGCGGGTCTGATGATAATAGTCAGGTGTTTTCCCTTTTGGTACAAAAGATCGAAGCAATGATCTCCTTCCTTTGCCGAAGTTTAACCCGGGCCTGTTGATTAGATCGTACCCCATACGCTTCATCATCTTGAGCGTTCTCGGTTCATAATGATTGAACTGGGGGGATTCATCCTCGCCTTCTGATTCTTCATGGGGCGTTGGTTCAGACATGATTCGTCCAAAGAGGATAGGTCTCTGGCCCTTTTGTCTGGCTGGAACCATAAATGAAGATCCTTGCGCGTCACCATCATCATGGTACGTCCCGAAGGATGATTTTATAGGTACATGCAATGATGTCAGAGCATTCATTGCCGACCATACATCCTCGCCCATGTCGGTACTAGTATCCGACGGTATTGACTCAGATTCATACACAGGAAAATACGCGAAATCTAAGTCTTCATTAATATACCAACCGCCTGCATCGTCGGTGGTATCAACATCGAGCTTATTAGTGCTCTTTACAAGTGGTTCTAACTCCCACAGGCACTCTTCTTCTTCGGGCTCGGTGTCAGCTTCATTACCAGAGTCTGGCTCCTCTGGTTGCGGGGTTCCATTATTCTCCTCATATAAGAGGGAATCCGTGAAATAGTTCTCGACCCCTTTGAACGGATGCCTTTCGGCGATCAACGTTCGAACCTGTCCGCTCTCGTCAATGTATTTCATGACTTGATGGAGAGTGGAGGGAACGATGGAGTTTTGGTGGATCCATGGTCGTCCCAGCAACAGGTTGTAGGAAGTGTCAGCGTCAATGACATAACACGTCACTTCCGATTTGAGGCTCCCGATCCGGCATTTGAGCTTGATCTTCCCCATCGGGCGGGAGCTGTTGGCATTAAACCCATAAATAGTCGTCTGGGTTGGGCTCAGACGATGGGCGGGAATGCCAAGAAATTGCATGACTCGGCGAGGTATGATGCTAAGTGCGGACCCTGGGTCTACCTGGATGCGGTTCACCTCGGATGACCCAATATACCCCGTGAAGTATAAGGGTCGGTCATGCTTTCCTTTAACCTGCATGTCGTCTGCTGTGAAGGAAATGCAGGGAACATTTGGAGAGGTGTGGAGGCAATCCTCTACATCTTTCTCTCTCGGTACGTGGGTCAGAAAGACCTCAGCGTTCGTCAGGGCTTCTTGTAGAGCCTCTCTGGTTGACTTAGATAGCCTCAGGAGCTCATACAAGGTAATGCGTGCCGGGATGTTGGCTAACTGAGCCAGAACATCGAAGCGGTAAGATGTCGAAGATCCTTCCGCTGCACTTCTTGAAAGAACCCGGGAAAACCGAGTTTCTTTCTGTTTCTCCACGGGTGGTTTTGTGGAGGGCTGAGCTGGCTCTACAGCTGGTTGAGGAGGGACCACCGCCTTTTCGCCGTACTGCTTCAAGTACGCCTGCCCTGAACGGGTGCCTGCTGTCGGTTGGTTGGGCTCTGCCGCCAGGACCATTGTCTCCTCTTCTGAGTCGGTCAACGAAGGAACATCAGCGTCTGTTTCCCGGGAAGAAGCGCAGATCACGTGGCAAGATGATGCCTTTCCTTTGCCTTTGGACTTCCTGTTGGTCACAGTCGTCCATTGTTGCTCGTCAACGAGGTCAGGGTGGACCCACATGATTCCTCCTTCAGGTGTAGGGACCGGGACCAAGCCCTTCTCCTGCTGCTGATGAGGGTCTGTATTGACCACTCTCAATTCTCCTTTCGGGACAGATATCACTCCCACGGGCATCGGGGGTCGTGTCCCGAAGTGGAGTGCCGACGTCATGTTGGCCGCCCTCTGTTTCTGCTCCGGTCGGAGTTTTAATACCTCCGCGTCAATTAGGGCTTGAAGGACGTCCTTGAAGATGTAGCAGCTCTTGGTAGGGTGCCCGAGCATCCTATGGTACAGGCAGTAGTTGGGGTTGTCGGTCTTGCCGACTTCTTCTGGGCGCCTGATTTCAGGGAGCTTCAGTCGATTGCTCTTGTTGAGTAATTTGAAGAGCGAGTCGACATGTTCCTCCTTGAAGGAATATTGTTTGTTGGCGCGGGGTTGGCTGGAAGAGCCACCTGCTCTGCCTGGTTGAGGCTTGACGGGAGATTTGGTCTCCGTTGCCAAGTTATCCTTCCGTTTGGTTTGGAGGGATGTGTCTGGCGCACGTCTTGTCGACCTTTCTGGCCTGGGCCTGCCTTCTTCCGCTCTGACGCGGGCGACAATCTCTTCAGCCTGTTCACCTTGCTGGACTAACTGTTTCCAGGTGCGGCTTTCTGCTACTCCTATTTGAGCAAGGAGTGAAGTTTGGAGATTGTGGCGACATGTTTCCACCAGGGTGGCCTGGGTCATGCCGCTCGGACATCGGAGTGCCGTGTTCCGAAATCTTTCTACGAAAGACTTAACGGACTCTCCCTTTCGTTGCTTGGTAGCTAAAAGGGTAGGCATGGTAACCTCCGAATCATCCTCGAAGAAGCGTGTTAGGAACAGCTTCTCGAGGTCGCCCCAGTTCTTGATTGAACCTTCAGGGAGTTTCATAAACCATTCAAAGGCTAACCCTTTCAGGGTGCCAATGAATAGACGTGCCAGGATGGCATCGTTATCTACCACATTCCCAGTTTGGGATTTGAAGTAGTAGATATGCTGGTTGGGCGACCCCTTTCCGTCGAATGCTTGGAGAGTTGGAGCCTTGAATCTAGGAGGGTACGGGACTAAGTCCCACTCGGCCGGATACGGCCGGACCACTCCAGCTTCTTGGAGATCTTTACGACTAGCAAGGGCATTGAGTCGTTGCTCCAATAGGCTCATTCTTTGATTTTGAGCCTTCTCCGAATCTGGGTCGCTTCCTGCATGTGCTGAAGGTCTGGACACATTCGAAGGAGTGGATCGTCGTGTCCCATCGGAAGGATCAGAGGGTGGACTTCCTCCTCTTCCCCTTCTAGCTCTTGGCCTTCTGGGAGGAGATCTTGCCCTCTCGTCAAGCAATTTCTCAAGCATATGCTTGAGGTCGTCAATGGTTCTCTGCTGAGAGGAGAGTACTTCCATTTGGTGCTTCTGCATCCGGGCCAAGTACTTAGTTGTCTCCTCGGGAGCATTTGCTGTGTCCTCAGGAGCGTCTGCCATGTAGGCGGAAACCTCCTTTCCACCGGAAGAATTCGAAGCCCATGATTCTATCACAACTGAGTGAGAATCATCTTCCCTAATGCCGCGGGATAGGGCATTGTAGTCAATTGGGGTGATGGCTCCAGTCCGGGTACGGGTGTGTCGATACACCCCTTCTGGCTCAGAGTCTGACCCCTCTGAATTGACCATAGGTTGTTTTCCCCTGCTTCTGCTTGTCATATATGCAGTGAGCTCCGGGTACTCAACGTCAGGGAAGGTTCTCCTTCGGTGGGAGCGTCTTCTTTTAGCTGACGGGGGAATCAGGGTCAGCTGTCTAATCAAAGACGGCTGGTGAACGCCTGATTCGCAATGGCATTCAGAGAGCATCTGGATGAGTTGTTGACAGC
Organism: Agave tequilana; assembly: GCA_038442645.1. Classification (NCBI taxonomy): domain Eukaryota; kingdom Viridiplantae; phylum Streptophyta; class Magnoliopsida; order Asparagales; family Asparagaceae; genus Agave; species Agave tequilana. The sequence continues at coordinate 212,523 of JAVJIF010005837.1, read as the reverse complement.
AGCAAGAAGAAGTGGCCTGATTGGCACTTCTTTTCCTTGTCAAATAATCCCTCAAATCCGTGGGAGGGGGATTAAATAGACTGGCCTCACAGCGTCGAAGACGGGGGGCAGTCGTGTGTTGCGCTGTCTGGACGCAAGTCTCAGAAACGCGGAGATCACACTGTTGCGTTACGCGCGTCTGGCGTCTCTGTTGAGACGAGACGCGGTCCTCGCGTTGCAGTCTGCTGCGTTGGAGCAGAGAGACTTGGGACGTTACGCGCGTCTGGCGTCTCTGTTGAGACGAGACGCGGTCGTCGCACTGTTGTCCACTGCGTTGGGGCAGAGACACTTGGGGCGTCACGCGCGTCTGGTGTCTCTGTTGAGACGAGACGCGGTCCTCGCACTGTTGGGAGATTTCGCGCGTCTGGCGTCTCTGTTGAGACGAGACGCGGTTCTCGCACTGTTGTCCGCTGCGTTGAAGCAGAGGGACTTGGAAGATAATGGGCTGCTGGGCCCCACGCCTGGGAACGCATGCGTCCTGCGTTTGATGAGACGCAGAAACTTCGCTTCGGCGTTTGGTAAGTTGGTCTCCAGCAGACTCAACTTGAGGAATCTCGCGTTTGGGTCGCCAAACGCGGATTTCTTGCACTGGTCGAGGTGCGGGCAAGGCATCATATTGAACGCCGCGTCCAACCCCAGTCAGAGAACCATCGGTTCCAACCGAGTGTTGACGCGCGCGTCGTCTTTGTCGACGCTCGGCATTTCGATTGCGTCGTGGAGGAGGAGAGAAGCCAACAACTTCCTGGTTTGAAGAACCAGGGCTGTTCACCACGCGGGTCTCTTGGGAGACGTTGACGCGGGGTTTCTGCGAGACGCGGGCGTTCTGCAAGACGCGGTCGATCGCAGCAACAGTTGTGCCGTGGACCACGCGGGCCTTCAGAGAGGCGTTGGCGCGTGGGTTCTGCGCGTCGCGGTTGATCGCAGCAGAGGCGTTGGATGTTACGCGGGCCTTCGAGGAGGCGTTGACGCGTGAACTGGGCGCGGCACAGAGGGTGACAGCAGCGCCTGGTTGAGCCACAGATTGGGCTTCGGGAGGCTGCGTCGTTGAGACCCTGCGGCAGACGCGGGTCTTGGGGCTCTTGGAGCCAGAAGAGAGAAACTCTTCATACTTCGCCTGGTCGAACTCAACGACGAGTGATTCGACCATCTTCCCCTTACGGAGAACGTCATCCTGCACCACGATGTGTTCATCGGTCACGAATGTAGTCCCCAGCGGAGTCGCCATCTCTTGTTCGGTACGGAAAAGAGATTTTGCCGTAAAATTTCCTTGAATCAGTTGAAAGATTACAACAAAACAATATTCCGACTACAAGGGAGGGAGGATGCTTGGATCTTCCCTTTGTTTAAATCTGGGTTCTTCGTGTGGCGATGGAGAGTGAATCTTGTTCTCCGTTGACCAGATGACCGTCCTGGACCGTCGGGGATCTTCTCTTCGGCCGGTAGGGGAGTAACTCAGCTCCGGCTACCAAACTCTCAAAGAGGAGGTAGGCGAAGATAGGCTAGTACTCAGTAAGCCTGTTGAAGAATCTCTTCTCTCTCGGTCGTCGACGTCGGGCTTCTCTCTCTTGATGCCTTGATCTTCTGACCCTCTGGATTCAAAAATGCCGACCTTAATTGATCACTCGACCTTCTTCTCCCACTGAATCCAATTCTTCGACCCTTCCTTCATAGCCAACAGGGCTATTTATAGGGGTCTTAGGGGGTGATCGTGCCCCCTAAAAATGCGCCTGAATGAGGGCCGTTACCCGCGATACGCGCGGTAACTGACTCCCCACGATCTGGGCGGTTGCAACTGAGACGCGGATTTCAGACTAAACGCGCCTTGATGCTGAGACGCGGGCTTCAGGCCGGACGCGCCTTGGATGCTGAGACGCGGGCGTCGAGCCAACGCGCCTTGATATTGAGACGCGGGCTTCGGGCCGACGCGCTTTGATGTTTAAGACGCGGGCTTCAGGCCGACGCGTCTTGAAGTTGAGACGCGGGCTTCAGGCCGACGCGCTTTGATGTTTAAGACGCGGGCTTCAGGCCGACGCGTCTTGAAGTTGAGACGCGGGCTTCAGGCCGACGCGTCTTGAAGTTGAGACGCGGGCTTCAGGCCGACGCGTCTTGAAGTTGAGACGCGGGCTTCAATCCTTTGCGTCTTTGAGACTGCTTCTTTGGTGGCTTGCCTGGTTAGTCATTTTTAGACAGCCTACAGTTCAATGCATCTTCTAGAAGCTCCCTTACTTGGCCTCCAAGAAATCCAGACTTAATTACCAAAAATGGGTTTAATCAAGCTCTTATTACCCTTTTCCCCTAGACTCTTAATTTATTTGCAAAGTAGACCAAAACACAATTAGAAATGATATTTTATTCATAAATCGGTAGGAAAATGCGATGTTATAATGCATAACTTTAAACTAATCATGACACGGGAGTCAGACTCAATCGGCCATCGTCATGATCTCCTAGGACGTTAACATGCTAGAACTGCTAAGTCTATCCCAACTTTCCTTTGACTTCAGGGCAAATACTGGAGCAGTCCTCCAGAGCACGAACATGAGGTTGAGATCAGTCTCACCTACATGTCTAAAATGATACTTCTTGGATAGAGGGTATGAAGAGAATCGCACTGCAAAAAGGACAACACAACAGTTAGCAACCTGAAAATTGTCAAATGTTGAAGCTCAGACGTAAGGTTCACCAAGAACTGCATCAAGTGACTGAGACGCGGAGCTCAGTGAGACCCGCATCTAACCTAAGAGACACGAGGCTTACATGAAGTTCGCATCTGAATTCCACCGCTTAGAAAATTTTCTATGTGTTGGAATCAAACACAAAGCTCAGTGAAACCCGCGTTCAACAGACAGACGTAGACTCAAGCTGATGAAGTAAAAACACGGAGGTTGCGTCTATAAATCAAACGCAGGCATGAGCCTCGCATTGGTGGTTCAACTCCAGAAGAGGCTTAGGGGTTAAGATAACTCTTCAAGTTCTTAATGGCGAAAGCCAATTTGGTCTTATTACCTAAAATGGGGGCCTCGTGCGTGGAGGAACTTCCCATCTGAACCTCTGGAGCGACATCGCTCGAGGAAGAAGCCACGGAAGGAATGTGAATGGGTGAAATAATCGATTCAAGTTCAAAAATTATAGGAATCAAAACTCGCTCAAGAACGTTACTTAGTTTAGGTAACACTATAGGAGTCGATATTGATTCAAGGATTAGACTCGAATCGCTAAATTGAAGCTCAGGTTCACATTCATCTTTAAGTTCAATTTCAGAAATTGGATAACTTGTCAAACTATCAAGAATTTGATGTTGGTCAAGTTCAGGTTGGTATGATGAAATTGAAGCTGGATTTTCAAAATGATATGATTCGTGAGTCGTATGGACATTTGGTGGACATGGAAAGTCAATTGTAGTTTGCATTATGCACTTGGTCTCTTGCAAGAATTTCATAGTTTTTTTCCCACAGTGATTTTCTTTTGAGTCGTTCTAGAAAAGAACTACATGAATTTTGAAATTTGTGGACATGATGAGGCTACCATTTTTTCAAATTATTTTTGGGCCTCTATCACTTCTTCCAAACTCCTTTTCAATGATGATTTTTCTGAAATTGGTGGTTCAAGAAAAGGAGTATATGAATCAAAATCAGAGAATGAATATTATGAAAATTGTGAACAATATGGTTGAAAATTTGACTCGGGGGAGGTGAATCCCTATTGACTCTATAAAGAGTTGAAATTATTTTAAAAATTATGATCGTACGATTGGGGGTATGGGTCATATTGAGTCGAATAATCCCAATCCAGCCTATATGGTTGGTTATGTTGTACATAGCCGGGTCAGAGTTATCTAAGTCAAATGAGATCGGGTTGAAATATGGATTCATATTAGGATTGAAAAAATTGTTACTGTTAAAATCCATTTCACAATTTACAAAAAACAAACAACAAACAAACAAATAAAAAAAAGAAAACAAGCCTATGCTAGGGTTGATTTAGACCTAGACGACTCCTAACTGGTTAGACTGTCCACGGGGGTATATTGTCAGAATCTAATCACGAATTAATTGGCCAGGTAGGGGCAAAATCAGTGGGAGGTATCCGTGCCAGAGCAACAGGCCTAATTATGCCAAACTAGTGTTCTTCGAGGTTTTGCCTCTCAATCTCCAACCTTAGACACCAATTTGACAAGAGTCAACTTCTAATAAATTTCCACTTAGGTCAATCTCTTAAATGAGTCCGAGATGTCCTTAGGGGCCAATGTCTAGTTGTGTGAGTGGGGTGGTGATTTTTTTTGGGCTAAGGAAGGGTAATGACTTCCCCGCCTTATGTTGTATTAGGTTTTACCCTTAAGTTCAATTTGTACAAGTGTGCAATATAGATAAGAATGAACACACAAAGAGAGTAAATCACCCACGTGTTTGGCCTAACTATATGTAATGCAATATGTACACCTCCGTCAAGATCACAACAACAGAAGATCAAAATACAGTATATTGGAATGAAAATTGACATATGCCTAGATGCAAATGTCTAAACTATTTTAAAACATCCAATTACCGTATTTTAGTTGTTAAATTATTGCACAGGTAATATAAACAAAAGCTAGTAGCAGAATAAAAGAATATACAAGTTACCAAACCACACAAAAGCAAGTGTGAACTTCAGCAATGCTAAAAATTTAACTTGCACAACAAAAATAAAGAAGAAAAGTTAACAAAAACGTGAAATCAAACCGTTCCCATCCCCGACAACGGAGCCAAAATTTGATCGGGGAAAAACTGCGCACAAAAAGTGTATGCTTTGAAATCAAGAGTTAAAATGTATGTGCTTTGGCTTCCTCGATACTTCTGTTATAGTATAGAGGCTTAAACGAGTCGAATCCAAAAGGACGGGAGGCGATAGAAGCTTACACGGTATGTTCATGTGTATATTGAAAGTTCTTCAATGTTTGAAAGAATGAAAAGGAAAGGAAACAAAGAATAAAAAGTGAAGTATGGTGAAAACAAAGAAGTGTGAAACATAGAAAAGAATATATTTGTGATTTTTGATATATATCTAAAATAAAGTAAAAAAGAAAGAAAATCTATGGCTACTAACTACTAATGGCTCTACTAACATGCTAACCTCTTAGTGATAGTTGCCTCACATGTATCCTTGACCATCACTACTTTGGTTCAAGAGCGTTTCAAAGCATGACCCATAAGATGACTTTCACATCCAAACTCAACAAAACAAGTGCAAACTATACTTAAACCATCAAAACTAAATAAGAGCAAGTATGAAATAAAGTAAAGTTAGCTTATTAGAGAGTTAGGATGTTAGAGTGTTAGATCCATCATCATGAGCCATCAACGGCTCTTGCAAGAGCAAGGCCAAGTGAGGCTATTAGATTCATGTGAATTATCAAGTAAGAAGTTAGCAAGTTAGTGGTTAATAGTTAGTTGCCATGAGAAAAAATTAGCTAAATATGTAAAAGGAGTTAGAGAAGAAAACAAAGAGAGGTAAAGAGAGAACCTTTTATAGCTTGTCACCTTTTATTACAAGCATTCTTACTTTCCAACCATGTACCACTCTCTCTCCTCTTACAAGATCTAAAAGAAATGGAAAAACAAAGAGGAAGAAGAAGAAGAACTAAACTGAACTACCCCAAACTACAACATGAAAAGAAGCTACCCTATTTTCTGGATTTCTCCCTGTAAAACACCAAGGGAGGGTATTTGTAGGCACCAAGAGAACGGGGGCCAGGGGGACAGACCCTGGCCCAAAGCGCTGGCGCCGCCTAAAGTGCGTTATCGCGTCGGTCCCCTGTCGGCTACATGTCTTGGTTTCTGGTTTTGGACCCCTGGTTTTGACAGAATCACCCTCCTAGGTCAATGGCGTCTTTAATCACCAATTAAATGGTAATTTTGGGTCTTCTTCTTCATTTCATACCATGAACCTAGAAACATACAAGAGATGTATTATTAGCAGAATTTAATATTAAATAAATGTGAAGATGTGGTATGAAATGTGCAATTTTAGAGATTAATCACACCTCCACACTTATCTTTTGCTCGTCTCGAGCAAAACAAAAAAAACTAAGAAAATTATTATACCACTTTCACAGGTGACGCGATTGCACTTAGCATGTGCAATAAGCTGTTAAACCTTTAGGTTTTCCCTAGAGGAGGAGTTTTGTCTCCTGAGGGTTTTCAGCGGATTACACCCACAAAGTCCAAAACAAAAGAAATCAAATGTCAGTATTTTTTAAAACACATTTTGAAATAGAGAAAAATATTGAAGTATTTTTGCGAAAATATAAGTGATCCAAGGTAGAGGTTAACCAGAAACTATTTTTCCTTAAACTAAGTCAAAATGAAAAATCTTGCTATAAATTAAATGTAAGAATTTAAAATTGAATTGATTCTTTAATCTTTCATAAAACTCTTAGAAAAATATGCACTTTGTGAACTGTGAAGATTTTTTGGATACTGACTCAAACTTTTATGCTATTGATTTGTGTATATTTATTTTTTTCTTCTTTTTTTCTTTTTTCTTCCCTTAGTTTTCTTAGGAGTTTTTATTTACCCGGATAGTGAACCTTTAGCCGGTGACTCACAAACCAGATAGTTTTAGTGTACCAGGTCAGAAAACATCCCTCGGACTTAAGGACTCGAGCAAACAAGGCTACAAAACTAAAGGGGATTATTTTATTTTTTTATCCATCATTTTATGCGTGAATAATCTTGCTTCCTGAGGCATAATTATCCAACTTCAATAAGTGATTTTATTATCATTTTTTTATATATATAATTTTTATGGCATTTTTAGTCTTTGTTTTAATCCCAAAAAATTGTGTAAGTGTGAAGTGCATAAATCTAAGGCAAAAAATTCAAAATCAAATTATCTTTCTAATCTTAGTTCCTTATCCTAAAATTTAGACAAGATCTATTATTTTGACCCAATTTAAAAATTCATAAGTTTAGGTCTTCCTAATTCCTAAGATAATCTTAATTTACTTAAAAATAGATCAAAACTATTTCTCTTATTTCAAAAGTTTTGTAAAAAGAAAAGAAAAGATTTTTTATACAAAATAAATTTTAAAAATTTCCTAAAAAGAAGTGTAAAAGAAAGAAAATTTAAAACAACCTACGTTAGTAAACCCTGCTCCATACTTATCTCATGCATTATCCTCAATGCATCATAAATGTGTATATACATGAAACAAATAGAAAGGGAAGGAAAACTACCTCATAGTGGTGGCTCCGGTGGTGGTCTGATTGGGCCAAGCGTTGCTACCCAATCAAAACATCATGGATCTTTCAGAAACCCACAAGTGACCTCTCTAATATGACCCAGTAAAAGAATGATTGAGTGAATGATCTTATTTAAAATTTTATCCCCATCTAATTTTCAATTTTCAAAAATTATTACTGAGCCATTTTCTTCAACATCCTTGTCCAACGATGAAATGTGATTTTGAGAGATGATTGATTTGGGTTCAAATGGAACAGGAATAAAAACCGATACCTACTCGGGAATTTGACTCTGATTAAGTCGAGATTCAAAAGGGGAGTCAAAATTGGTTCAAAAATGGGGTCCAAACTAAAGAATTGATGTTTACGCACTTTCCCCATCACTAAAGTGTGATCATAAGATATTGCTGATTCAATTTCATGGTGCACTGGTACATGATTCAATATTGACTTCAGAATAGAGAAAAATCTAGTAAAAATACCGGAGTCATTATTGAATCAAAGAGTGAAATGGAATTACCAACTTGAGGTTTAGGATCACTTTCAAGCTCAAGTTTAATTTCAGAAAAAGGATAACTTGCCAAAATGTCAAGGTGATTCTCAAAATTTTAGGCAAGTTCAAATAGATATAATGAATTGTAACTTGATTTTCGTCCACGGAAGGAATGTGAATGGGTGAAATGATCGATTCAAGTTCAGGAATTATAGGAATCAAAACTGGCTCAAGAACGTTACTTAGCTTAGGTAACACTACAGGAGTCGATATTGATTCAAGGATTGGACTCGAATCGCTAAATTGAAGCTCAGGTTGACATTCATCTTTAAGTTCAATTTCATGAATTGGATAACTTGTCAAACTATCAAGAATTTGATGTTGGTCAAGTTCAGGTTGGTATGATGAAATTGAAGCTGGATTTACAAAATGAAATGATTCATGAGTCATATGAACATTTGGTGGACATGGAAAGTCAATCGTATTTTGCAATATGCACTTGGTCTCTTGCAAGAATTCCATAGTCTTTTCTCACAATGATTTTCCTTTGAGTCGTTCTGGAAAAGAACTACATGAATTTTGGAAATTTTGTGGACATGATGAGGCTACCATTTTTTCAAATTATTTTTGGGCCTCTATCACTTCTCCCAAACTCCTTTTCAATGATGATTTTTCTTCAATTGGTGGTTCAAGAAAAGGAGTATATGAATCAAAATCAGAGAATGAATATTGTGAAAATTGTGGACAATGTGGTTGAAAATTTGACTCGGGGGAGGTGAATCCCTATTGACTCTGTAAAGAGTTGAAATTATTTTAAAAATTATGATCGTACGATTGGGGGTATGGGTCATATTGAGTCGAATAATCCCAATCCGGCCTATATGGTTGGTTCATGTTGTACATAGCCGGGACGGAGTTATCCGAGTCAAATGAGGTCGAAGTGAAATATGGATTCATATTAGGATTGAAAAAATTGTTACTGTTAAAATCTATTTCACAATTTACAAAAAACAAACAATAAACATACAAATAAAGAAAAAGAAAACAAGCCTATGCTAGTGTTGACTTAGACCTATCCTAACTGGTTAAACTATCCATGGGGGTATATTTTCAGAATCTGACCACGAGTTAATTGGCCAGGTAGGGGCAAAATTAGTGGGAGGTATCCCTGCCGGAGCAACAGGCCTAATATGCCAAACCACTATTCTTCGAGGTTTTGTCTCTCAATCCCCAACCTTAGACACCATTTGACAAGAGTCAACTTCTAGCAACTTTTCCCTTAGGTCAATCTCTTAAATGAGTCCGAAATGTCCCTAGGGTCCAACGTCTAGCAAATTTTATTTAGGCTTGGGTTGTGTAAGTGGGGAGGTGATTTTTTTTTGGCTAAGAAAGGGTAATGACTTCTCTACCTTATGTTGTATTGGGTTTTACCCTTAAGTTCAATTTATACAAGTGTGCAATATAGGTAAGAATGAACACACAAAGAGAGTAAATCACCCACGTGTTAGTCCTAACTATATGCAATGCAATATGCACACCTCCGTCAAGATCACAAAAATAAAAGAACAAAATACAGTATAGTGGAATGAAAATTGACACGTGCCTAGATGCAAATGTGTAAACCATTTTAAAACATCCAATTACCTTATTTAGTTCTTAAATTATTGCATAGGTAATATAAACAAAAACTAGCAGCAGAATATAAGAATATATAAGAAGTTACCAAACCACACAAAAGCAAGTGTGAAATTCTGCAATGTTAAAAATTTAACCCGCACACCAAAAACAAAAAAGAAAAGTTAATAAAAATGTAAAATCAAACTGTTCCCATCCCCGGCAACGGCGCCAAAATTTGATCGGAGGAAAACCGCGCACAAAAGGTGTATGTTTTGAAATCAAGAGTTAAAATGTGTGTGCTTTGGCTGTCTCGATACTTCCGTTATAGTATAGAGGCTTAAACGAGTCGAATCCACAAGGACGGGAGGCAATAGATGATTACACGGTATGTTCATGTGTATATTATAAGTTCTTCAATGTTTGAAAGAATGAAAAGAAAAGGAAACAAAGAATAAAATGTGAAGTACAGTGCAAGCAAAGAAGTGAGAAACATAAAAAAGAATATATCTGTGATTTTTGAGATATATCTAAAACAAAGTGAAAAAGAAAGAAAATCTATAACTACTAACTGTTAATGGCTCGACGAATATGCTAACTTCTTAGTAATAGTTGCCTCACATGTATCCTTGGCCATCACTAGTCCTTGGTTTAAGAGTGTTTCAAAGCATGACCCATTAGATAACTTTCACATCCAAACTAAACAAAACAAGTGCAAGCTATACTTAAACCATCAAAACTAAATATGAGTAAGCATGAAATAAAGTAATGTTAGCTTGTTAGAGAGTTGGGATGTTAAAGTGTTAGATCCATCATCATGAGCCATCAATGGCTCTTGCAAGAGCAAAGCCAAGTAGAGGCTATTAGATTTATGTGAATTATCAAGTAAGAAGTTAGCAAGTTAGTGGTAGTAGTTAGTTGCCATGAGAGAAAATTAGCTAAACATGTAAAAAGAGTTAGAGAAGAAAACATAGAGAGGTAAAGAGAGAACCTTTCATAGCTTGTCAACTTCTGTTACAAGCACTCTTACTTTCCAACCATGTACCACTCTCTCTTCTCTTACAATATTTAAAAGAAATGAAAAATACAAAGAGGAAGAAGAAGAACTAAACTAAATTACCCTAATCTATAACATGAAAAGAAACTACCCTACTCTCTAGATTTCTCCCTGTAAAATACCAAGGGAGGGTATTTATAGGCACCAAGAGAACGGGGGCCAGGGGGACAAATCCTGGCCCAAAGCGCTGGTGCGGCAGCGCCAATACGACCAGGGAAACGCGGCCAGAATCACATTTTCGTGGCTGTACTAGTGCGGCGCGCGCAGCGCCGTCTGCAGTGCGATGTCACGTCGGTCCCCTCTCGGCTGCATGTCCTGGTTTCTAATTTTGGGGCCCTAGTTTTGATAGAATTACCCTCCAAGGTCAATATCTATCTTTATAGGCCTTTAATCACCAATTAAATGGTGGTTTTGGGTCTTCTTCTTCATTTCATGCCATGGACCTAGAAACATACAAGGGAGGTGTTTTTAGCAGATTTTAATATTAAATAAATGTGAAGATGTGATATGAAATATGCAATGTTAGAGATTAATCAAAGACCTGTGTTCAGTTTTTGCCTCTGCAATCAGTTCAAATAGTACACTGACAAAAGCAGTTGGCGATTTCTCCTGATTCAACAGTACACCGACAACCAGCTCAGAGTACCGATGAGGTCCGGACTGCATAACTGGACACTCACGATGATCATCTCTCATGGCTTCATAGAGTTTAACAGTATACTCACGGAGACCTAAATCTAAACAACATTAAGATTAAGGTATCTCAGAAGATTGCCAGTCTAGTCTTGAGAGCTTGCTGCCAAAAAAAGTCCAAAGTGTTTCGGAATCCGTCCCTGTCAATCGCGGACGAATTCTGAAACTTTGGAGGGGGTTCTGTCAACTATCTAAAAAAATCACTAAAGACAAGTCATAAGATAAAAGAGTTCATACTTTAGATGCGAGGCTAATGAAATCCATTCATGTAATGCCAAGACACAGGGCTCGAAGCCTGTGCCCTAGCATCCCTCTAATGCCAAGACGCAGGGCCCGAAGCCTGCGTCCAAGCATCCCTCCAATGCCAAGACGCAGGCTCGAAGTCTGCATCTCAGCACAACTTCAATGCCAAGACATAGAACTTGAAGCCGTGCCTCAGACACAAAGCTCGAGGCACGCGTCCAACAACACATCAATGAGAAAACACAGAGTTCGAGGCTCGGATTTTAACACTATAGCAGTGCCCATACGTGGAGCTCGAGGCACACGTCCAACATCATTTTAATGGTTGAACACATAGCTCAAGCCCGTGTTTCAACCGCAAATGAGCCATGCATCTCAGTTATAATTACCCCCACTAGTGGGTCAAGTACTGCCCACGTAATGTGGAAAATTAACCCCATTATGGAGGATTTTTAGGGGACAATTTTACCCCTAGAACCCCTATAAATAGCTAGAGCTTCTATTGAAAAGGGGTTAGAATTTTCAGCTGAGGATTATTGGCTTTATAGGAGTTCAACTCCTTTACAGAAACTTGCTAAGTTCAAGCTTTTTCCTAAGTCTCTTTGAGATTTCATTAGATAGGAGCTGTGCTACTCCATTAGTGATCCAAAGAGAAAAGTTCTGAAAAAGCTTAATGTTCACCCGGTCAATGAAAAACAAGATTCATTTTTTACTGCTACGCAAAGAACTCAGTCTTAAATAAAGAGGATATTTGAGCTTGAGCGTCTCCTCTCTCTTGTAGTTGAAATTTTTGGAATTGTAATCTTTAACTGATTAAAGGAAACTTTACATATTTTCAACTTTTCTCCCCGCACAAGGATAATTTCTATATTAGTTTGGGCTTGATGGGCTCTTGGGCTTCTCTTTAAACTTGTGGGCTTCTTTTGGGCTCTTTTCTTTTCTTTTTATAATTATAGATGCCTGCACTTTACTAAAAAATAAAATGAATAAATAGTAGTGTTTTATAAAAAATAAACATAAAAATGTGACTAAAATATATACTTTTGATGAACAATCACTGCCCAAGGGATCAAGCCACATGTAGTTCATCCAAACAAGATCTAGAAAGCTCAATCACCAACTGAAATCAAATCTACAACAACGAACCCAACTAGCTGAGTCATATGGATCTTATCATCACGATCACCATGGAGAACAACGATTTTCAATTTGAGCTAATTGAGCTCACCAATTTGAGACCCATGCTTTTTAACAACTCAGTTTTGTGGATCTTCTTGATTCTTCTAGCTGCAATCAAATCAACAATTTTTTCTTCAACATGTTCAGCATCCAAAACGACTACACGATCTCCACCCGGTATCACATCCGGTGAGATCCCAAATGTTACTGAACCAACTATAGAATGTGGAGTAGCACCATCCTTCGCCCACTGCGATACCGTCTTGGTCTTTATCCTCTCCACCTACTGAGAGTTAGCCCTCAATATTAAAGCCTGATCGAACATGTAAAGGTCCCAGGTAATAAATCACCAAATTAACTCTAAACAAATCTAAATTGTTCAAATCTTTTCTATCATTGAAAATCAGCACCTCCTCTAAAATTTATGGGATCTACCTCAATACAGTAACTCAGATTTTGGCTAACACACCCTTAGTATCAATATATGATATATCACACTATATACAACATTATTTCAGCTTGACCTCGCCTGCTTAAATTTCAAATTTTGCAACTCAACAATATGCATATATCCAACATCACTATCCATCAACACTGATCTTCATTATATACTTGAACACATAACTTGTCTCAAGCTAAAATTCAGATTAAGTGTCACACTACACATCCTTAATTACATATCAAGCCGAATTCAAAGTTCTAATATATTTCAGTACACAGTTACATATAACAAAGTTTCAAAATTTACACATATATAAGCAAGTAATAAGAGATATGTCAAAAGAAATTATTCAAGTCTTCCACGAGAATTTCTTCTTTATATCAAAATAATTCTGGCTTCAAGCGGGCCCCTAACCTTTGTTTAAACCTAAAATTTTTTAAACGAATGAAACGAGCTAAACGGCTTAGTGAATAAAATTGTTAACCCAACAACTATTGTGTATTGTTCTTTCAAAACAAGAATGCATGTGACAATCTCTGCTATAATATTTTTTTTAATAATAAGAAAATCAAGAATTTCATAAGTTTTGCTAAAAAGATATATCTATTTAATAGATAAATCATTTCATTCAAGTCTATCATAAAACTTCATTACCCCAAATTCGTACACCGCCGGACTCTCCCATCGGCCCTTCCCTCTGCATATGAAATACTATATTAACCCGTCTTTGTACACCACCAAAATTTCCTATCGACCCTTCCTCCGCATATGAAATATTATATTAACCCGTCTTCGCACACCGCCTGAATTTCCGTCGGCCCCTTCCTCGACATATATTATAATAAGGAATATAAACAATATACTAAAAATCTCCAATTTCTTATATAGAAATATTTCTTAACTTCACATGTAAGAATGTATTTGGATGATATGATTATACCAATCTACATGTAGCAATCATGCCTTAAGTACAAGAGTTATCCAAACATCCATCTCATTACATATACATACACATATATTAAATACACATTACACCCAACATAGCATAAACCTACACCCAATAGTATGATCATAAAAGTGTTCATGTAACCATCATACTTCAATTACCATGGTTATCCAAATTATCAATTATCTCATGTACACATACATATAATATATCATACATCCAATATTAACTTTCATGTATGCATACATATATATATGTTTAGTATGTTTCACACATATATGATGTAACGCCCCGATCCTGCGGGTACGAAGACGTTACTGCAACGTATATACGCAGGTCAGAAATACCCTCACGCATATACGCTAAGCATCAGTACAGGCAAGAATCAGAGTACGGAAGCAAGTGGTGCATTATACATTCCAACATATTAGTACAATTACAAAGTTATCACCAGAGGTGATCCAATATTACATGAATATTACATCACTGATATGCGCAATTGCGAGATTACAAAGAGATGTACAAGTATGAACAGTACACATGCACTCACGAGTTTACAAAAAGAAAACTCGAGAGGCACACAGGGGGGCCTGGATGATCTGCTGGAGATCCACGCTACCGCTGCGCATTACAGGTCAGCAACTGGGATTCTACAAGTTCCAAGCTCCGACATGCTCCAAGCTCCAGGACCTGGACATGAGGATCCTGGGGAGTCAGATGAAACTCCCCAGGTGAGTGGTGATAAAAAGGCCAGATGGCGTGCTGAGATAAGTACAAGCGTATCGATAAAACCGAATTATAAACATGCATTGAAAATCGTGTCGTGAGCAGAAGCATGTAAGCAAGTAGATGTTAGACAGGAAGTACTCAGGGTATGATAAGATAAGAACAGGAGACTGGTGGAATAGAAGACAAGGGATAAAGCAGGGTAGGAGCAGCTAACATAATAATAATCATAAAACCGGAAATCCGAAGTAAAATTCCGGACAAGCAAATATGGTAAGGCATATCACAGATTCAAAGCCGTTTAAGCTGCAGGCTTCAGTATGCGTCCCATTCCACATACTTCTACTTACAACTTAAAGAGCAGGTTATTATCATGACACTTTATTATTACTCGTCTTACCCTTATATCTAGATATGTGAACTAGCGTCCCAGCACACATATATCCATATCTGAGTAAAGCAAGGCTGTTATTGGAAACCAACGGGGGTATCAACGAACTATGTTTACAGTGGGTCCCGTACATACCCGGGACCACGGCCCAGGATTGTTCCGTTGCTTGGTGACGGAACCTGCCGCAAGGCGATCAGGAGGGTCTTATGGATGCCCTTATCATGATGGTACCAGGAAGGAGGGAGCCAGCACTCCCCTCGGTCCCCTGGAGGCCCACAGGTCAGACCGGAAGTTTTAGTTGCACAACATGCCTAGTACCACTGTAAACACGAACACATATTGATAGCCGCAAGTTTCCCCGACCCGATGTAAGTTGTCCAGTTTTATGGTTTATTAGATGATTATCAGATTTCGGGAATGAGCTAGAGCAAGTCAGGATTATCAGGAATACATGTATATCAGGAGTACTGGTTCGTACTATAAGGTATCACATGTGTAACAGGAGTACAGTTTGTACTATCAAGATGTCAGGTCATCATTCCCGTTATCGTGATAATCATGAGAGTCAAGTATATCATGCTGGGTGTCAAGTGATAGCATGACAGGAGGATGATATTTAGCAGGTGACAAGTCATGTCAAGAGATTGATATCAGTCCGGTGGCAAGTCACGCCATAACAAGAGGTCTTGCCAAGAAGTATCACGTCATGGTGTCAGGTGATAACACAACAGTTGTCAGGTGGTACAAACAGGAGTTAAATAGTAGCATGTATAAAGCATGTCAAGTGTTAACATGTCAGGTAAGAACAGGGCATGTGGTAGAATAGTAGCTGAGCACAATCAAGCGGAGCTGAGCAAGCTGGAGTATACAGACAGCAAACAGTATTTAACACTGGAGCGTCTGGCATGATTACCGGGACAACTCGGCTTAAGATGCGAGTAGGAATTCTGGCAGCATCTCGCTTAGACGAATCTAGTGGTAAAGTGCTGAACGCTGATCATGATAACCAGGCGGAGCTGAACAAGCTGGAGGCACAGGCAGCGAACAGAGTTTAGACACTAATGCGCTCTGCGGGGTTACCGGGACAACTCGATTTAAGATACGAGTAGAAAATCCGGCAGCATCTCGCCTAAACGAATTTAGTGAATTAAGCGCTGAGCGCTAAGTATGCTCACCAGACGGAGCTGAGAAACCTGACGATCCCAATCACGCCTCTTTCGAGATAGTGAGGGACCGGAGGCTGAAGGGTCCAGAGAAACCTGACGGTCCCAATCACGTCTCTGTCGAGATAGTGAGTGACCGGAGGCTGAAGGGTCGGCCACGCATAGTATAAAGCAGTAAAATACATCACAGGCATAATATATGTACAAGAATGAAGCTACCCTAATACAAGCATTCGTCACAGAGCAATACATGTCCAGTCATTGGCACTCGGCCATACACAGATACAGGGACTCAGCCCAATACAAAATACATGAAAACATGGAGTAAAATACATGTCGACCCGACAAAGCTGGGAAACCCAAATGGAGGCGAGAGCGAGGACACTCGCCTAAATCACCGGAAAGGCCGAAAACTCTGAAATCCATGGAACTCGCGTACGCGCCATAAAATAATATATAATATATATATAGAGAGAGGAAGTGAAGAGGAGAGAGAAAGAGTTAGAGAGAGAAAGGGGGAGAAACCTAGAGAGAGAAAGAGACACAGGGAGACGCAGGCTTATGAGACGCGGGGGTCGCAGACGCGGGAGTCGCGTCGCGGGAATAGCAGACGCGATAATCACAGACGCGGGAGTCGCGTCGCGAAGACGCCACAAACGCGGGGTTCGAGACCCGCGTTTAAATCAGGGCGCGAGGAGAACACAGACGCGGGTATTATCTCCGCGTCGTGTCGACACGAGAGGGACACAGACGCGGGCCTGAACTCCGCGCTGCGTCGATACAAGAACGCGAAGGCCGCGTTGAACAGATGCCAAGAACGCGAAGATCCGCGTTAAGGGGTTGCCTGGACGCGGGGGTGAGATCCGCGTCAGTAATTAACAGAGAGAGACAGGGAGATAAGGAGAGACAGTACAGGAGAGAGAAAGAGATTCCTAGAGAGAGAATCTAGAGAGAGAAAGAGTGAGTTAGAGAGAGGAGAGAGAATCTTGAGAGAGAGAGAGAGAGAGCTTGTAATGGGAGGAGAGAGAGAAGAGAGAGAGGAACATGAGAGAGAGAGAATGAGAAGGGCTGCTCACGCAGCCCTTGGATCAAGGAGGGGTCCACGGCCCTGTGGACCCAGGGGCACCTAGCCGGCCTCTGCCGGCCAGGAAGCCGGCCGGCGGCGGCCCTGGCCGCCGGCGGCGCTCAACGGGGAAGGGGGAAGAGAGTGGGGGGCTGCCGCCCCCTGCTCACAGGTGCCCAGGCCAGCGGCCTGGGCTGGTCTGCTGCCGCCCCCTGGCTGCGGCCAGGGGTGCAGTGCACTGCGCCGGCCGCCGTGGCCGGCGCAGGCTGGGGTGGCCTCCGGCCACCCCAAAAGAGAGGGAGAAGGGAGGGGGCTGTTGCCCCATCCAGGCCCGCGCACAGGGGGCCAGGTGGCCCCCTGGCCGCGCCCAGGCAGCCGGTGTCGCGCCGGCGGTGGTCAGCCCCCGCCGGGGGGTGCCGGAGGAGGTAGGAGTTCGGCGACGTAGGGACCGTGGCCGGATCCGGGGAAGGAAGAGAAAAAGGAAGAGAAAGAAAAGGAAAAGAAAAGAAAAAGAAAGAAAGGAAAAGAAAAGAGAAAGGAGGAGGAGATGGCCGGAGTTCGGGGGGTCCCTCGCCAGCGTCGTGGTGGCCGAAGGAGTCGGCGGTGGTGGCCGGTTGGGCGTCGGCCTGGCTCTTGGTCGTTGGCCACCATAGGGGAAAAAGAAGAAGATAAAGAAAAGAAGGGAGGAGGAGAAAGAAAAAGAAAAGGAAAAAGAAAAGGAGAGATTGATGGGAAAGAGAGAGATGGATGGGAAAGGGATTAAATGAGGGGGTGAGGTGGCGTTGGTGAAGTCGGTTGAGGGAAAAGAAAAGGAAAGAAAGAAAGAAAGAAAAGATAAAAATAATAATATTATAATATGGTCGCGAAATATCGACTGTTCCGGAAAAATCCCAAAAAATACCCGGAGGTAGAAAACGTCATCCTGAGGAATAATATGAAATCAGTTTTTAGAAATAAAATCCCGTTTTCAAATTAAAAATCCAGAAGTCAACCGCCGATACCAGTCTACACCGGGTCGGCGGATTTTGATAAATTCCGAAAAATCCCAGAAAATGTATTAAAGAATAAAATATGATTTTAAGAAGTAAAGTGAAAGCAGAATTCAAAATTCAATTCCGATTGTAAACTAAAAATCCTGGAATCAACCAGCGATACTGGCCGACACCCAATCCGGTGGAATTTTCATAAATTCATAAAATCCTCAGAAAAAGTATTTAGATAGGAAATGTGATTTTAAGAAATAATGTAAAAAGACATTTCTGGTAATTCCAATCGGTTTGTAAATTAAAAATTCGAGAATCGGTCAGCGGCACTGGTCGACACCGGTTTTGAAGATTTTCAACTTAATTGAGAAAAATTCCAGAAAATCATAGAAAATCTAGAATATTGGAAAATAATATTTAAAACTAAAATCGGTCAAATCGGAATACCAAAATGTCCAAATCGAGTAATACTCTAGGATCGGGTCCTCGGTTCAGACTAGGGCTGACTCCGAGTCCGGGAATCCGGATCCAAGACAAAACGATCATATAAATAATTCATAATACAAAACAAATACAGGAAGTAAATCGAAAAATATGATCGAAAAATCCGAATACGCAACTAAGTACGTATTCTGGGAGCGGGGTGTTACAATCCATCCACCTTACAAAAAATTGCGTCCTCGCAATTTCGATAAGGGGTAAATTGAACACAAGGAAGACAAGGACGGGAATTATACCAATTAAGATATGAAGCACTATAGGTAGGGCTCTCAAGTTGACTGAACAATAATCAGAATATAGACATTCTCTGCTCTTCCGGCTGTATAAATCTTCGAACAATGCCAAATAATACTGACTGATAACACAGCTTAGCAATAGAATTCCAGCTGTACTGCATACTTAGTATCACTCTGAGAATGAGCCAGAACACCAAAGATAAAGAAAACCCTGATAGTCCTGAGCATAATAAAGAAGACCGATAATTGAGAATTCCGAATACCAGGCATCAATCACTCCGAAAGATATAGCCGAGAATAAAGAATAACCGCAGAAAATCCCGAATACCATCTTCTGAAAGATAACCCGATAGCAGATCCATTCTGAGAATACCCAAACTTCATAGAGTTGGCCGAAGAGATCACATCATAGTTTCGCTCAGAACCAGCCTCTACCTTTCTAGTCTATTCATATCTTAAGTTGGTATAAAGGCTTCGAAAAAACCAAAATAGGGGAAAGGTGGAAGGGATTAGGAATCAAAGGAAGGATGATCAAGACTAGATAACTCTGTACTTGTAGTTGGAGTGTATAACCAAGACTCAAGCAATTCCAGTTGCAAATCTCTTTACCATTAATTTGCCATCTGGACGTACTGAGGATGCGAGAGCCTAGGCTCTGATACCACCCTGTAACGCCCCGATCCTGCGGGTACGGAGACGTTACTGCAACGTATATACGCAGGTCAGAAATACCCTCACGCATATTGATTGGTAGTGAAAAGTGCATTTTTATCATCATATTTACCGTCACATTTTCATATTTATTTATATAATTCTGCACATTTATTAATATTTTGTGATTTATTGTGTGCAGGCCTCGAAATAATAAAAAGAAAGAATTAAAGCTTAAAAAGAGCCCAAAAGCCCATATTTGAAGCCCAAGAGTCAAAGTGCAAATATCAGATTGTCAAAGTGCAATTATACAAGGGCTAAAGTTGCAATTATTAAAGATGAGGGAAGGATAGAATTCTACCCAACCCTAAACTCTTGCAGGATGAGCATAAAAGCCAAAGAGAGTGCAAAGATAAAAATTCAAAGAATTCGGATTCAGACTGTACACGTTTTAGTGTTTAAATCATAACTTTTGCTACAGTTATGCAAATCCGATGATTCAAGATGCTCCAGAAAGAAGACTTGAAGACCTACAACTCTTATGTTGATCAAACTTTCCAATTCAATCTGTAGATAAGCTGATTTCGGCGATCAACATGATAAGAAGTTGCAGGACAGATTTGAATTTCTGGAGATAAGATCTTTTTGGGAGAGTTGTACTAGGACTCTACATCTTCCAACACCTATAAATATCCCTACAGATGCAACACAGAGAGTACACAGTCCAGCGTCCAGCAAAGGGCCACATTTTTAGGGTTTCTCTTCTTTCTTCTAGTTTTGTAATTAGGGTTTCTTTTTATTTTCAAGAGAGGGAGATGGCTATGTTGAGGGTGACACTGATGTATGCTTCTCTTCTCCATTGTTTCAAGTAATGAAGGTAATTTTTATTTTTATTTATGTCATTGCTTTACTTTTCTTTTTGTTCTCTTTTTCTTTTCTACTTTCTTTCTGTTGACCTTTGATGATCATGCAAGCGATTACCAAACCACAAGTATAACAAATCTTGGTGGTGCCAAAGATATTCCATGGAGATGTTCTCCTCCTCGAGGCGTATCAATTCATACTTGCCCAAGGCTTGACGATCTAATGCGAACAGCAGACTGAGATCGATCCATGATTTATGCGTTCAACGCCTCCGAAATAAGGTAGAAAGTGTTAGGTTTTCACATATTTTCTCCAACCAAGGTTAGTTTTCTTTTCTTTTCTTTTCTTTTATTTTTGTAGATTAAATCACTATCTCCCAATTCTTTCTTTTCTGATTCATTGTAAATACCACTTCCTTTCTAACTTAACTAATAAAAATAAAACTTTAGAGAAACTTGCTTAACGCTTCCATCGCAGTCCCTCCCTGAGGATCACGACCCGCATAGCCCTGCTACCGCGGATTAGAATTGAGACTTGCACATCATATTCTTAAAACTAAAATATTATATTTTGTGTGCAGGAAATCTCAGTCAACACATATACGCTAAGCATCAGTACAGGCAAGAATCAGAGTACGGAAGCAAGTGGTGCATTATACATTCTAACATATTAGTACAATTACAAAGTTATCACCAGAGGTGATCCAATATTACATGAATATTACATCACTGATATGCGCAATTGCGAGATTACAAAGAGATGTACAAATATGAACAGTACACAGGCACTCACGAGTTTACAAAAGGAAAACTCGAGAGGCACACAGGGGGGCCTGGATGATCTGCTGGAGATCCACGCTACCGCTGCGCATTACAGGTCAGCAACTGGGATTCTACAAGTTCCAAGCTCCGACATGCTCCAAGCTCCAGGACCTGGACATGAGGATCCAGGGGAGTCAGATGAAACTCCCCAGGCGAGTGGTGATACAAAGGCCAGATGGCGTGCTGAGATAAGTACAAGTGTATCGATAAAACCGAATTATAAACATGCATGAAAACCGTGTCGTGAGCAGAAGCATGTAAGCAAGTAGATGTTAGACAGGAAGTACTCAGGGTATGATAAAATAAGAACAGGAGACTGGTGGAATAGAAGACAAGGGATAAAGCAGGGTAGGAGCAGCTAACATAATAATAATCATAAAACCGGAAATCCGAAGTAAAATCCCGGACAAGCAAATATGGTAAGGCATATCACAGATTCAAAGCCGTTTAAGCTGCAGGCTTCAGTATGCGTCCCATTCCACATACTTCTACTTACAACTTAAAGAGCAGGTTATTATCTTGACACTTTATTATTACTCGTCTTACCCTGATATCTAGATATGTGAACTAGCGTCCCAGCACACATATATCCATATCTGAGTAAAGCAAGGCTGTTATTGGAAACCAACGGGGGTATCAACGAACTATGTTTACAGTGGGTCCCGTACATACCCGGGACCACGGCCTAGGATTGTTCCGTTGCTTGGTGACGGAACCTGCCACAAGGCGATCAGAAGGGTCTTATGGATGCCCTTATCATGATGGTACCAGGAAGGAGGGAGCCAGCACTCCCCTCGGTCCCCTGGAGGCCCACAGGTCAGACCGGAAGTTTTAGTTGCACAACATGCCTAGTACCACTGTAAACACGAACACATATTGATAGCCGCAAGTTTCCCCCGACCCGATGTAACTTGCCCAGTTTTATGGTTTATTAGATGATTATCAGATTTCGGGAATGAGCTAGAGCAAGTCAGGATTATCAGGAATACATGTATATCAGGAGTACTGGTTCGTACTATAAGGTATCACATGTGTAACAGGAGTACAGTTTGTACTATCAAGATGTCAGGTCATCATTCCCGTTATCGTGATAATCATGAGAGTCAAGTATATCATGCCGGGTGTCAAGTGATAGCATGACAGGAGGATGATATTCAGCAGGTGACAAGTCATGTCAAGAGATTGATATCAGTCCGGTGGCAAGTCACGCCATAACAAGAGGTCTTGCCAAGAAGCATCACGTCATGGTGTCAGGTGATAACACAACAGTTGTCAGGTGGTACAAACAAGAGTTAAATAGTAGCATGTATAAAGCATGTCAAGTGTTAACATGTCAGGTAAGAACAGGGCATGTGGTAGAATAGTAGCTGAGCACGATCAAGCGGAGCTGAGCAAGCTGGAGTGTACAGACAGCAAACAGTATTTAACACTGGAGCGTCTGGCATGATTACCGGGACAACTTGGCTTAAGATGCGAGTAGGAATTCCGGCAGCATCTTGCTTAGACGAATCTAGTGGTAAACTGCTGAACGCTGATCATGATAACCAGGCGGAGCTGAACAAGCTGGAGGCACAGGCAGCGAACAGAGTTTAGACACTAATGCGCTCTGCGGGGTTACCGGGACAACTCGGTTTAAGATACGAGTAGAAAATCCGGCAGCATCTCGCCTAAACGAATTTAGTGAATAAAGCGCTGAGCGCTAAGTATGCTCACCAGACGGAGCTGAGAAACCTGACGATCCCAATCACGCCTCTTTCGAGATAGTGAGGGACCGGAGGCTGAAGGGTCCAGAGAAACCTGACGGTCCCAATCATGTCTCTGTCGAGATAGTGAGTGACCGGAGGCTGAAGGGTCGGCCACGCATAATATAAAGCAGTAAAATACATCACAGGCATGGTATATGTACAAGAATGAAACTACCCTAATATAAGCATTCGTCATAGAGCAATACATGTCCAGTCATTGGCACTCGGCCATACACAGATACAGGGACTCAGCCCAATACAAAATACATGAAAACATGGAGTAAAATACATGTCGACCCGACAAAGCAGGGAAACCCAAATGGAGGCGAGAGCGAGGACACTCGCCTAAATCACCGGAAAGGCCGAAAACTCTGAAATCCATGGAACTCGCATACGCGCCATAAAATAATATATACTATATATATATAGAGAGGAAGTGAAGAGGAGAGAGAAAGAGTTAGAGAGAGAAAGGGGGAGAAACCTAGAGAGAGAAAGAGACACAGGGAGATGCGGGCTTATGAGACGCGGGGGTCGCAGACGCGGGAGTCGCGTCGCGGGAATAGCAGACGCGGTAATCACAGACGAGGGAGTCGCGTCGCGAAGACGCCACAAACGCGGGGTTCGAGACCCGCGTTTAAATCAGGGCGCGAGGAGAACACAGACGCGGGTATTATCTCCGCGTCGTGTCGACACGAGAGGGACACAGACGCGGGCCTGAACTCCGCGCTGCGTCGATACAAGAACGCGAAGGCCGCGTTGAACAGATGCCAAGAACGCGAAGATCCGCGTTAAGGGGTTGCCTGGACGCGGGGGTGAGATCCGCGTCAGTAATTAACAGAGAGAGATAGGGAGATAAGGAGAGACAGTACAGGAGAGAGAAAGAGATTCCTAGAGAGAGAATCTAGAGAGAGAAAGAGTGAGTTAGAGAGAGGAGAGAGAATCTTGAGAGAGAGAGAGCTTGTAATGGGAGGAGAGAGAGAAGAGAGAGAGAGAGAGGAACAGGAGAGAGAGAGAGAGAGAGAGAGAGAGAATTGTTGGCCCAAAGGCCTTCCACTATAGTTTTGATGATGATTAACTCATGTAGTTATGTGTACTAATAATCTTGTGATTTTAGTTTCAGTTTATTAATTAAGATATTAGTTGGTGTTTAGCTTCAACAAGATGAATTGGAAGCTTGCACATGTTGATTCAAGAGCCCGCGCATCAAAGATCATACATTGCACTTGCTCGGTGAATCAAGAGTTTTTGGATCGAGCCGACTTGGAGATTGCGCTCTAGCTTGGAGATTGCGCTCTACAAGAAGACTTAGGTATCCATAGTTTTAGTTTGGGTTTAGATCTTAATTGTAAAGATTAGAATAGTATGATAAGCTCAAGTTCACAACACACACGTCTCATGTTTTGATTATTGGTTTTTGGTTTTTCGATTTTAGGTTTAACCGATTTTGGTTTGCATGAATAGATATTATATCAAAACAAGTTTACATGGTTTAATGTATATTAGATTTGTTCTATATACATGCATGCTTCAACTTTTAGACAAACTTACTTTGATATACCTATTTCATGAGTTTTATGTTTTGGTATTTACAACAAAAGATATTTTTGGACTTAATGACAAAAATCATGATATATATATGTTTCTTGTATATTGAATTTCTATTCATATACAATATGCTTCAAGATGTTTAAATATCATATTTTTGTATTTCAGATAGGTTTTGGACAATGTGTATTTTCTATTCAAAATCCGAGTTTTAGAAAATACAAGTTTTGGTTTTTGATAAATATGATAAGATATAAAAAATAGTTTTAATTGCTTGATATTTGAGTCAAAACTTTTATCACATGTTTATATATCAATGCAAAATGCTAAAACTATTTTTGGGGATTTTTAGTAATTTATAAGAATTTATTTGACATTAATTTTCCTCAGATATCAGACCTGACTTTTGTCTGCCAGGCTTGGCCGGTCGACTGGTACGGTCGACCGCACCAAAGAAGCCAGTCGACCGTTCCGGTCGACCGACGTGCACGGATACGTGCACGCTGGCTGACTCTGTATCCGGTCGACCGAAGCGGTCGACCGACGGAGAGCTGTTGGCTCTCAGGAATTCTCGGTCGACCGAGGCGGTCGACCGGTAGCCACAACGGTTCAGAATTTGACCGTTGGGCGGTCGACCGGGCCGGTCGACCGGCAGGGTAAATCTGGCAAATATTCTGTAAACGGCTAGTTTTCTAAATTGCCTATAAATACCCCATTTGAGAGAGTTTTTCTCTAAAAATTTTTGGGCTAAAATTTTCTATCTCTCTGGTGTTTTTGCTGCAAGAAAAAAATAGGTTTTTGGATTCAAAGTGAACAATCTTTTGTGTTTTTGATTAGGGTTTGAAAAACCAAAGAAAAGGGATTTTGGGAAAAGCTTTTGTTTGAACTTCTATATCTTGATTTCATTTGTTTCCCAAAGGTTTTTCTTTGAGTTGCTGGTTTCATATCCCTTGGTTTTCTCCACACTTGAGCTAAAAATCTACTATCTATATCTATAGGTTATTTGTGTGGAAGAAGAAGTTGTTTGTGGTTGTTGTTGTGACCACCAAGTTGTAACCCAATCTTTTCTTAGCTTTGTGCTTTGGGTTGTATCCCTCTAGTTGAGAGGTGATCCTTGTATTGGTTGGTGATTGGGAGTTTGTTGTATTGGTTTGTATATTTGCCTCAAGGAGGAGGTTGTGATTGTTGGAGTTTGCCTCAGGGAGGAGGTTGTAAAGAGAGGAGTGTTGGGTACTCCTTGTAAAGGGTCCTAGGTGGACGAGCTAGTGGAAATCCTTCGTGTGTCGAAGGCGGGGATGTAGAGCTGGGTGCTCGAACCTCGATAACATATCTTTGTGTTTGCGCTTGACTCATTGGCTCTCTCTACTCTCTCTTACTTTGTGCCTTGCATTTATTTACATTGCTCATTCATATTTGCTTGGCTTGGTTGTGTGCATCACTTGTTGATAGCACTTGAGTGTAATTTGCAATTAATTTTTAAATTCCGCATTTAGTTCATAGATTAGCATTGTCACCTATTCACCCCCCCTCTAGGTGACTTTTCAATTGGTATCAGAGCTAGTGCTCCTGATATTTAGGTTTAACCACCTAGGAGTGATCTTGGTTTGCTAATCTTCATTTGCATTTTCATTTGCACTCATACTAGTTTGCACTCATGGCTAGCCCTCCTATGTTTGACCATTTTAGATTTGACTCTTGGAAGGTTGACATGATTAGACATCTAAAAGGACTAGGACATTTAGTTTATCAAGCCATCACCATAGAATCCCTCCCAAATAGTAGCAAGCATAAGAAGGCCAATGCATTAGCACTTAGAGCACTTAGAGCATCTCTAAATGAATTTCTTTTACCCGTTTTTGATCACTATGATTCGGCTTTTGCAGTTTGGAGCATCTTGACGTCTCCCGAGCTTTCAAGGATAATTAACAAGATGAGGAGATCTAAAAGAGAAAAGTCCGAAGAGCAATGCCTCATGGTCCAAGGGAAGAACTCCCTTGAGGTACAATCGGATTCTCATATTGATGATAGCTCTAGTTCCTATTGCCATGGTTGTTTTGAAGTTCAAAATTTAAATGTTGAACTTGCTTCTAAGCTTGAAAATTCTTGGAAAAACATAACTCTTTGAAAGAAAAACATTTTGATTTACAAAAAGAAATGAAGGATTTATGCTCTACTTTTGAAACCGTTTTGCAAGAAAAGGAAGAGATTACTAGTGAATGTGACTCACTAAGATCTCAACTAGACATTGCTTTAAAAGAAATTGAAGTTTTAAAAGGCAAAAATGATTGTGATGATATTTTGGAGCACAATGAGATTTTATCCTCAAGATTGGATTGTGTTTTCAAAGAAAATCTTACTTTGAAAAATAAAATTGATTCAATACAAAAGAATTGGATTTGGTTTTGATTAAAAATAAATCTTTACAAAATGAGATTGATATTCATGTTTGTCATGCTAATGTAGCTTCTACTTCTTGCACTCCTATAGCATGTTCCACTTTGTCTTCTAGCATAGAAAATGATATAAATAATTGAAGAAAAGTGTTGATTGTTTGGGCTCCACTTTGAGCCATTGTGCCATGAATCACACACGATTGGAAACCTTGGTTCGCAAGAAACAAGTTCCAACCTTGCATGCACACCCATCTAGGCATACACATGCTTTTCATGATCACCACCATCATATGTATGCTCACGTGTACACATGTACACATTGTGGTCGAAAAGGCCACCTTGCTAGATTTTGTTATGATCGCATTTATCATGAAAATTTAGCAACTAATTATGTTTGGGTTAGAAAAGATACTAACCCCCGTGGACCCACAAAGAAATGGGTACCAAGATCCACCTCTTTGACTTTTGATGTAGGTGGGAGCTCTCGCGTCACGTGAGGGTATTGGTGCCTTGAGGTGGATGCATTCTAAGCTAAAAGGAGAACCATTTGGATGCTTCACTCTCAAGGAGATTTGGTGGGAGGACCACCGTGTTTTGGAGAACTAGAGGTGCAACTTCATTGGTTTTGGTATCATCTCTAACTCCTAATGTTTTATTTGCATACTTTTCATGTTCATCTTTTATAGCATGTCATGTTTTGTTGTTCATTATGCTTGTGCCTTGATTCATTAGATTAATGTTATACATGTTTAGTTCCTTGAGCACCCATGTTTCATATGGATCTATATTTAGTGCTCTCACTTTGTTTATACTAACATGTATGCCTTAGATCTATTGCACATGCATATGCATAATGATCATTTGGATGTTTACGATTCTATGATTTTTGTTTTAATAATTCATGTGTTGTTTAGTATGTTTATTGCATGATTAGTAGAACATGTGGATTTGAATTATGATCAATTTTTGTCTATCATGACATTATTATGACTTGTTTTGTGATTTGTGATTTAAATATATGCTTAGATGTTAGTTTTCATGAAAACTAGGGGTTATACTTGTACATAGGATGGGCCACAAATAGACCTTTATATATGTTTGTGCTTAAACGCTCATTTGTATTCACTTGATGTACTAGTATAATCTAGTTTTGATGATTCTTGCATTTGACTTGTATTCATCATTTTACATGTTTTGTTTTAACTTCATGTATATGTCTATCTTGTCCAAACTATTGAGTATACATGTACATCCTTGAGCCACGTGCATTCATGCTTATACTTTGTGGACTCATCATGTTTAGGATATGTATGTATACTTTTGCTTTGTCTAGACTTACATATGCCTTGAAGTATAAATTGTGTTTTTATGAAAATTTTGATTTTTCATGGTTTCATGTTTTTAAGGAATTTCACATGAGCTTAATTGAATATTTTCATGATTGATATGTGTCACATAACACTTGTTCACTCACTTTATTGTTTACTCATGATTTGTTTTCATGAGACTATGATATGGGCTTTATGAACTTTGAGTGTTTAGTGCCATGTAATTTACATGTATTTCATAAAAAACTATTTTGTTTTCATTTCCCTATTTGAAGGATCTCGTTCTAGTTTTTCTAAATTTTCAAAACTAGTTCGTGTTCTTCACTTTTGGTAGAGATTTTCAAACAAACTACACTTTCAAATCTATTTTTTGAAAACCCCTACCTTCTAAGGGTGGTTGGATGGGAGATCATGTTCATGTATGCTTTATAATGAAAATCATTTTAAACTTGCACATGATTGGGTGGTAGTTGATATGAGATATACACTTGATCTTATTGTTGTTTCAATTGGTATCATTGAATTCTTTCAATTGGTATCAATCTTGACATCCTTTTGTATACTCATATATGTTTTGTTTATATATATATGTATGCATACACTTCATATAGTATCAATTTACAATTAGTATCTCTGTATCAAATTTTAAATTGGTATCTATTTCTTACATACATATATAGATGATTTATTTGTGCTTCAAGATATATGCACAAATTTTGCTTATGATAAGCTTGATTTTTTTAATGACCATCATTTTCAATTGATTTAATTTTCAATTGGTTTCTTTATACAAGCATTATCATTATCTTGCTTATGCTAAGCTTGAGCTTTAACATTATTTCAATTGACTTAGTTTTCAATTGGTATCTTATTTCTAACTTAAGCATATGTTTAGTTGGTATTTCACAAAGGGGGAGAAAACTCACATTTCAATTTTTCAATTGGTATTTAGTTTACCATTGGTTTTGTTTCCCACTCCCTAACTTTATGAGAAAAAATGATTTAAGAATGATTATTGATTTTTAATTGGTATCATATGCTTATAAAGATATATATCTTCAATTGGTATCAAGATGCATTTGTTCACTCAAATTGGTATCAATGTGTTTTTCAATTGGTATCATGTGTTTTATTTTCAATATGTTTTAATTTCAATTGGGATCATATTTGTTTTCAATGCCCCTCTTACTTTCAATTGGTAATTGGTAGGCATTTCTTAAATGTTTTTATGATCACTTTCTATTGATATCATAATGCACTTCTTTGACACATTTTTTTTAATTGGTATCATTTTGGTTTCACCCCTTGAAGTAGTTTGTTTATTCTTTGTTTCATATATTTAGGGGGAGAAGAATTCATATCTATTTTGTTTTTACCCCTTTGTTGATGATTGACAAAAAGGGGAGAAGATTTATTGGAGTTGATATGCATGAGTTTTCAGTTTCATGTTCATTTCATCTCCATTGGTATTGGTATCAAGAGCATTATGAGTTTTGTTTTTATTAGTATCCATTGGTATCAAGAGCATGTTTTGGTAATTTAGTTGTTTTGTTTTAATTGGAATCAATAGCATGTTTCATATGCATATTCATTTTATGTCAAGAACCTTATTTATATGCATCTTATTGTTTGTTTATTCCTATGCATGAGTTAAGGGGGAGCTTTTGAAGCTTTACTTTAATCCATGCATATATAACTCCATGAGTTTTGTCATCATCAAAAAGGGGGAGATTGTTGGCCCAAAGGCCTTCCACTCTAGTTTTGATGATGATTAACTCATGTAGTTATGTGTACTAATAATCTTGTGATTTTAGTTTCAGTTTATTAATCAAGATATTAGTTGGTGTTTAGCTTCAACAAGATGAATTGGAAGCTTGCACTTGTTGATTCAAGAGCCCACGCATCAAAGATCATACATTGCACTTGCTCGGTGAATCAAGAGTTTTTGGATCGAGCCGACTTGGAGATTGCGCTCTAGCTTGGAGCTTGCGCTCTACAAGAAGACTTAGGTATCCATAGTTTTAGTTTGGGTTTAGATCCTAATTGTAAAGATTAGAATAGTATGATAAGCTCAAGTTCACAACACACACGTCTCATGTTTTGATTATTGGTTTTTGGTTTTCGATTTTAGGTTTAACCGATTTTGGTTTGCATGAATAGATATTATATCAAAACAAGTTTACATGGTTTAATGTATATTAGATTTGTTCTATATACATGCATGCTTCAACTTTTAGACAAACTTACTTTGATATACCTATTTCATGAGTTTTATGTTTTGGTATTTACAACAAAAGATATTTTTGGACTTAATGACAAAAATCATGATATATATATGTTTCTTGTATATTGAATTTCTATTCATATACAATATGCTTCAAAATGTTTAAATATCATATTTTTGTATTTCAGATAGGTTTTGGACAATGTGTATTTTCTATTCAAAATCCGAGTTTTAGAAAATACAAGTTTTGGTTTTTGATAAATATGATAAGATACAAAAATAGTTTTAATTGCTTGATATTTGAGTCAAAACTTTTATCACATGTTTATATATCAATGCAAAATGCTAAAACTATTTTTGGGGATTTTTAGTAATTTATAAGAATTTATTTGACATTAATTTTCCTCAGATATCAGACCTGACTTTTGTCTGCCAGGCTTGGCCGGTCGACTGGTACGGTCGACCGCACCAAAGAAGCCAGTCGACCGTTCCGGTCGACCGACGTGCACGGATACGTGCACGCTGGCTGACTCTGTATCCGGTCGACTGAAGCGGTCGACCGACGGAGAGCTGTTGGCTCTCAGGAATTCTCGGTCGACCGAGGCGGTCGACCGATAGCCACAACGGTTCAGAATTTGACCGTTGGGCGGTCGACCGGGCCGGTCGACAGGCAGGGTAAATCTGGCAAATATTCTGTAAACGGCTAGTTTTCTAAATTGCCTATAAATACCCATTTGAGAGAGTTTTTCTCTAAGAATTTTTGGGCTAAAATTTTCTATCTCTCTGGTGTTTTTGCTGCAAGAAAAAAATAGGTTTTGGATTCAAAGTGAACAATCTTTTGTGTTTTTGATTAGGGTTTGAAAAACCAAAGAAAAGGGATTTTGGGAAAAGCTTTTGTTTGAACTTCTATATCTTGATTTCATTTGTTTCCCAAAGGTTTTTCTTTGAGTTGCTGGTTTCATATCCCTTGGTTTTCTCCACACTTGAGCTAAAAATCTACTATCTATATCTATAGGTTATTTGTGTGGAAGAAGAAGTTGTTTGTGGTTGTTGTTGTGACCACCAAGTTGTAACCCAATCTTTTCTTAGCTTTGTGCTTTGGGTTGTATCCCTCTAGTTGAGAGGTGATCCTTGTATTGGTTGGTGATTGGGAGTTTGTTGTATTGGTTTGTATATTTGCCTCAAGGTGGAGGTTGTGATTGTTGGAGTTTGCCTCAGGGAGGAGGTTGTAAGGAGAGGAGTGTTGGGTACTCCTTGTAAAGGGTCCTAGGTGGACGAGCTAGTGGAAATCCTTCGTGTGTCGACGGCGGGGATGTAGAGCTGGGTGCTCGAACCTCGATAACATATCTTTGTGTTTGCGCTTGACTCATTGGCTCTCTCTACTCTCTCTTTACTTTGTGCCTTGCATTTATTTACATTGCTCATTCATATTTGCTTGGCTTGGTTGTGTGCATCACTTGTTGATAGCACTTGAGTGTAATTTGCAATTAATTTTAAATTCCACATTTAGTTCATAGATTAGCATTGTCACCTATTCACCCCCCTCTAGGTGACTCTTCAAGAATGAGAAGGGCTGCTCACGCAGCCCCTTGGATCAAGGAGGGGCCCACGGCCCCGTGGGCCCAGGGGCACCTGGCTAGCCTCTACCGGCCAGGAAGCCGGCCGGCGGCGGCCCTGGCCGCCGGCGGCGCTCAACGGGGAAGGGGGAAGAGAGTGGGGGGCTGCCGTCCCCCTGCTCACAGGTGCCCAGGCTAGCGGCCTGGGCTGGTCTGCTGCCGCCCCCTGGCTGCGGCCAGGGGTGCAGTGCATTGCGCCGGCCGCCGTGGCCGGCGCAGGCTGGGGTGGCCTCCGGCCACCCCAAAAGAGAGGGAGAAGGGAGGGGACTGTTGCCCCCTCCAGGCCCGCGCACAGGGGGCCAGGTGGCCCCCTGGCCGCGCCCAGGCCGCCGGCGTCGCGCCGGCGGCGGTCAGCCCCCGCCGGGGGTGCCGGAGGAGGGAGGAGTTCGGCGACGGAGGGACCGTGGCCGGATCCGGGGAAGGAAGAGAAAAGGAAGAGGAAGAAAAGAAAAAGAAAAGAAAAAGAAAGAAAGGAAAAGAAAAGAGAAAGGAGGAGGAGATGGCCGGAGTTCGGGGGGTCCCTCGCCGGCGTCGTGGTGGCCGGAGGAGTCGGCGGTGGTGGCCGGTTGGGCGTCGGCCTGGCTCTTGGTCGTTGGCCACCATAGGGGAAAAAGAAGAAGATAAAGAAAAGAAGGGAGAAGGAGAAAGGAAAAGAAAAGAAAAAGAAAAGGAAAAAGAAAAGGAGAGATTGATGGGAAAGAGAGAGATGGATGGGAAAGGGATTAAATGAGGGGGTGAGGTGGCGTTGGTGAAGTCGGTTGAGGGAAAAGAAAAGGAAAGAAAGAAAGAAAGAAAGAAAAGATAAAATAATAATATTATAATATGGTCGCGAAATATCGACTGTTCCGGAAAAATCCCAAAAAATACCCGGAGGTAGAAAACGTCATCCTGAGGAATAATATGAAATCGGTTTTCAGAAATAAAATCCCGTTTTCAAATTAAAAATCCGGAAGTCAACCGCCGATACCGGTCTACACCGGGTCGGCCGGATTTTGATAAATTCTGAAAAATCCCAGAAAATGTATTAAAGAATAAAATATGATTTTAAGAAGTAAAGTGAAAGAGGAATTCAGAAATTCAATTCCGATTGTAAACTAAAAATCTTGGAATCAACCAGCGATACTGGCCGACACCCAATCCGGTGGAATTTTCATAAATTCATAAAATCCTCAGAAAAAGTATTTAGATAGGAAATGTGATTTTAAGAAATAATGTAAAAAGACATTTATAGTAATTCCAATCGGTTTGTAAATTAAAAATCTGGGAATCGGTTAGCGGCACTAGTCGACACCGGTTTTGAAGATTTTCAACTTAATTGAGGAAAATTCCAGAAAATCATAGAAAATCTAGAATATTGGAAAATAATGTTTAAAACTGAAATCGGTCAAATCGGAATACCAGAATGTCCAAATCGAGTAATACTCTAGGATCGGGTCCTCGGTTCAGACTAGGGCTGACTCCGAGTCCGGGAATCTGGATCTAAGACAAAACGATCATATAAATAATTCATAATATAAAATAAATACAGGAAGTAAATCGAAAAATACGATCGAAAAATCTGAATACGCAACTAAGTACGTATTCTGGGAGCGGGGTGTTACATATGACATGCATCCAATATTCAATAATATGATCATATTAGCTTTCATATAGAAATCACAATTTTATATATGTGTTTATATTAATAATAGATATACATTACCCATATATGGCATACATCCAATACTCAGTAGCATGATCATGGTAGCTTTCAAATACAAATCACAATACACATACATGTAGCCTTAACCCTTACTAGTATTAGAGTATTATCCATAAGATTATCTAATTTCACAACCTAAGTATTTTATCCCTATCATGAGTGAGGTTAAAAACTCTACTCACCTCTTAAAAAAGTTTCCCAAATACTTGAGCACCTTCTAATTCCTTAACACCTTGCTTAATCGATAAAATGCACTTCCGATCCACTAATCTCTTCCACTTTTGCCTTGATCTTCCTCCTCAACACACCATGAAATTCTATTTTTGCTAATATAAAGTTTAAGTAGAGGTAAGTATGGTTTTAGGTAGAATCAAAAGAGAAGAAGGATTTTAGAGAGCGTGTGAGTGTGTAAGAGAGAGGGGAATGGGGCTGCCGACCTTGGGAGGTGGCCGACAGCTATGGGAAAAGGGGAGAGGGGAGAGGGGAGTGTGAGCGAGAGAATTTGGGAGAGGTTGTAGTTGAAGGAAAATGCAACCATGAAAAAAATAAGATCCTACTTCAAAATTTCTCTCCCCTTTCATGCCACTTGGCATGAGATCCACATTTTAAGCAAGTCCCCCATACCTCCCATCACTCTTTAAAATATTATCATGGGTACAGAAGATATCTCTTATATCTATATTTTTTTTATATACTAGTATATATGCATATTCCATTCATCACAGACATGTATATACTTCTAGTAACAATATTCATCATTTATATGTGTTTATTTACTTCAAGGTTTTATTAAAATTTTAATTTAAATCATATTATGATTACCACATTAGTTAGCTTGATTTAGCTAAAAATCAACATGCAAAGTATTGAGTCATGATTGAATAAAATGGGTGTCATAGTTCTAGCTCCCTTAAGAAAGTTTCATCCTCGAAAATTGACATACCTTGAAATAAGTGAGGTTAGGTTTTCGCATTTCAACCTCTGACACCCATGTAGTTTCTTCAATCTGCTGGCTCCTTCACAGAACTTTAACTAGGAAAATTACTTTGTTCCTCAGTTGTTTCTCTTTGTGATCTAAAATTTGTATTGGTTCCTCCTATAAGATATGTCTTCTCGAACTTGCAGAGGTTGATAAGGAATAATATGATTGGGATCAGGTATATTCTTTCTTAACTGAGAAATATGAAATACATTATGAATCTTTTCCAACTCTAAAGATAATGCTAGACAGTAGGCGATCGGTCCAATTTTATCTAATATCTCAAATGACCCAATATTTTGAGGATTTAATTTGTTCCTCTTGTCAGTGCATACGACTTCCTTAATTGGGGACACCTTCAGATAAACTTTATCTCCCACTGAAAATTCTAACGATCTGCGATGCTTGTCTGCATAGGCCTTTTGTCTGCTTTGAGCTGCCTTGATCCTTTTCCTAATTAATTTAATCTTATCAGTAGTTTCTTAGATGATATGAAGACCAAGCATCCTTTTATCTCTAATTTTTTCTTAACAAATTGGTGATCTACATTTTCTACCATATAAAACCTCAAACGGGGTATAACAATGGTAGATTGATAGCTATTGTCGTAAGCAAACTCTACTAAAGGAAGATGTTTATCTCAGTTTCTCCCAAAATCTAGCACACAAGTTCTTAACATATCCTCCAGTATTTGTATAGTTCCTAACTGCCCATCCATCTAGGGGCGTGCAGCTGTACTTGGTTATAACTTAGTGCCCGTGGCTTCGGATAAACACTTCCAGAATCTGGACTGAAATCGAGGGTCCTGATCTGATACAATAGACTCAATACTCCATGTAGCCGGATTATTTCTCGGATATATACTTAAGCTAATTTGTCTATTGAGTAGTTTATTAGAATAGGTAAGAAGTGGGCAGATTTAGTAAGTCTATCTACCATAACCCAAATGACATCTAATCCTTGTAATGTCTGAGGAAATCCTGAAACAAAATCTATGGTAATGTGAATCCATTTCAATTCAAGAATTGTCAACAGTTCAAGTAGTCCTAGAGGTTTCTTATGCTCAACTTTCACCTGCTGGCATACCAAACATCTCTATACAAACTCAGCGATGTCTTTCTTCATTCTGTCTCGCCAAAAATTGTGTCGCAGATCCCTATACATTTTAGTACTCCCCGGTGGGCTGTATAAGGGGTACTATGAGCTTTTTTCATTATCTTTTTCTTTATTTCTGCTATTTCAGGTACACACAATAGGTGTTCAAATCTCAACATGTCATCCTTAATGTTGAATTCTTGAAGCTCTCCTTTCTGTACCTTTCCTCGAATTTTCATCAACTAAGGGTCTCCTTGTTGTGCATCGTTTGATCTCATCATATAGATCAAATCTCCACTGGAGGAATTATTAAGTCTAATATTTATTTGCATTTTCTCCAGATCTCTCAATAATCTCAGTTGCTGAGTTAACAAGGCAGCTAACGATCCTTCTGATTTTTGATTCATAGCATCTGCTGTTGGCCCAAATGCCCATCACTCTAGTTTTGATAATGATTAACTCATATAATTATAGTTTACTAATGATCTTGTGTTTATATAGTTTCAGTTATTAATCAAGATATTAGTGCAAACACCTAGAGGGGGGTGAATAGGTGATGGCTAATCTAAAGGTCAATTAATCTGGAATTAAAACTTATTATGCAAATTAAAACTTCTTAAACTAAACACCACGTATAACACAAGAGTGTAGCTGGATTCCCCGTGAAGGGCTCTGGACTAACTCCTCAAGATTCCTCTAAATAAGAATTGAGGTGCCGCGTTGGCTCTCTTGGTTAAATACAAGTGTTAGCAAACAATCCCCAAGCATATAACAATATGAGCACACAATGTATATCAAACATATAAAGATAAAGACAATATAAGCATGCAAGATATAAACAAGTAAGAGATAGAGAGAGCAATCGCAAACACGGGAGATTTGTTTTGAGGTTCGAGCACACTTGCTCTACGTCCCCGCCTTTAACACATGAAGGATTTTCACTATAAACCGATCCCACCAGATCACTCGGTGCCGCAACACCTACAAAGTGAGTTCACACTTGAACTCCTTAGACTTTCTAGTCCCTTCACTCGTTCCCGCAAGAACACACCGCAAGCCCACTAGCTCGCCGAGGCCGCACCTCAAACATCGAGTTCTCACTAGAACCCGAAACAACGCGAACACACTCGTCCGTCTCCTCAAAGCAAAGAAGAAGTCTTTGGTGATCACAACACTTTGATTACCTAAAAACAATCTCACAAGATGACTCCTATAGGATGAATATATCAATGGATAGCTCAAGGTTTGTGAGAAAAAGAAGGATGGAATGTGTGGTGAAAAACTCAAAGAAATCACTTTGAAAACTCTTGATAAACTCTCCTTTTGAATGAAAGTATTTAGCTCAAATACAAGTGGAGAAAATCTCTTAAAGAGTTGGAAAAATTGGTGAAAAATCTTAGAGAAAACAGCCCCAAAAGCCCCCTTTAAATAGGGCTAGAAAAAACTAGCCGTTGGGTAATTTTTCAGCCCTGGCGGCTGACGGTCGACCGGCCCGGTCTACAGCCAATGGTCAGAATTTTGACCGTTGGAGCCTCGGTCGACCGGCCCGGTCGACCGCTGCCTAGAACAGAGAACAGAGTTCTCTATCGGTCGACCGGCCCGGTCGATCAGGGCTTTCCAGAGAGCAGAAGCTCTCTGCGGCCGACCCTGTCGGTCGACCGGCCCTCTAGCAGACATGGCATGCATATTCTGTGCACATCGGTCGACCGACTCGGTCGACCGACAGAAGCCAGGTCAGGACAATTAAGGGATTTAAAATGTTGACTTTTTAGCTTAAATAAAATCCCGTAAATTCACCAAAAATCTACAAAAATAGTTTCAATATTATACTTTGATAATCAAACATGTTTGAGCAAAATCAAGACATGTTACAAACAATTTGAACTATTTTGTAACTTAGAAATTTTGGCTAAAAATAAAATCTGTATTTTTTCAAAATAGATTTTTTCAAAACTTCTCCAAATACAAAAACAAGATATTTTAAACTCTTTTAAAACATGGTGTGTATGGATATGATCCTCTACACATATATGGTGAAATATCTATTTTTGACAATAAGCACTAAAATGGTTTTGGTTAAAGATATGTATACTTTAGAATTCCAAAAACCAAACCGGTATTTTTCAAAAAAAAAACTCTTTTGTATTTTTCAAGATAAAAATTCTTTTATGAAACTCATCTAAATCAAGAGTGTGTGTGTATATGGTATACTTGAGCAACCCACCAACTATTCTATCCTTTACATTTTAATCTAAAACAAAATCTTATAAAAAGAAACCTAGACCCAAGTCTTGATCATGAAGGTCTTCACTTGAAGTCTTCTCATCTTCTTGACTTGGTCCAAACTTGATCCAACGAGCTAGACTCCTCTTGAGTACTTGATGTGGTCTTGATGCACAGGCTCTTGAATCAAATCGTGCTAGCTCCAAAGCTTGACTTTAAATCTTTTGTTGAAGCTAAACACCTACTAAGATCTTGATCACAAATCTGAGACTAAATAAACACAAGTGATGGGCCTTTGGCCAACAATTAGTACGTGTCTAGCTTCAATAAAAGATTTTGGAGCTAACATATGTAGATTCAAGAGCTTGTGTGTCAAGATCGCATCTAGCACTCGGTTGGAGTCAAGCTTGTTGGATCGTGTTTGGATCGAGTCAACTTGGAGAAGGAGTTCTATAAGAAGACTTTAGTTTGTATTTAGTTTAGTTTGTTAAAGGGTAGAATATATTTTTGAAGCTCAAAAATACACACACACAAAAATACACGTTTTTCAAAAGTATGGTTTTAGATTTTAACTAGGTTTTAGTTCTGTTGATTGCTCGACACTCTTTTAGATTTCTGATCATAACTTTTTATTCTTACATTCAATTAGCATGATTTAAATTGAATTTCAAAGATAACGTTTAGGCTATATTTATTATTCAATAATTATTTTCTGATTCAAATGTTAAAGATATTGGGTTGAAGTCTATTCTTATTCTGAAAATAGTTTACAGTTTTTGATTTGACACCTTTCAGTATTTTATTGATAACTTTCTATTCTAAAATGGTATTGAATTGATTTAAGTTGCATTAGAACCAAAACTTATAGAGTTACAAATTATTCTTATATACTTAATTTTGAATTCTAACATTTTCATCCTAAAAACAGTGCTCAAATTTAACCAACAGTCTGCAAGATTGGCAGAATGGCTAATTTTTTTAAGGCTGATTTTTAATATATTTTAAAACTTGTTTTGTTGAATTTTAAGAGTCAATTTATTCTTTTTAAACCTTGTAAAACTATTCTAAGTTGCTCTTCTTAAAACCTATATAAAGGAGTCATTAGGGTTGAATTCATTACAACACCAACAACAATAACAATTCTATTTGAAAAATCAAGTTTGGGTTTCAAGAGAAAGAGCTTTCAAGTTTCAGTTTTGTGTTTTTATTTTCAAAAATTTACTTCAAGTTTTTGGTTCTCATCTTCTGATTTTGCTCTCACTTACAAATTCTTGAGCTTCAAATTTATATCTTATTCTATAGGGTTTTGTAAGAAAGTTTTCAAGAGAGAGTTTGTGGTCTTTGATCACCAAGAGATTGTTCCATTGTTGTTACGGTACCTCTGGATTAGAGGAGTATATTGGGGAGTTGTGTACTCTGAGTGGCTGTAATTCCTTGGTATAAGGTCCCTGGTGGAAGATCCTATAGTGGATTGGAAAATCCTTCACGGTGGTGAAGGCGGGGACGTAGAGCAGTGACTCGAACCTCGAAACAATTCTTCTTATTTGTGATTACTTTCTTGACTCTACTTATTTGCTTTTTATTTATTCATTATTGTCGATCTATACTCATCATAACAAGATAGCAATTAAGCACCTCAACTCTTATCTAGAGGAATCACGAGGAGAAGTTCAGAGCCATTCACGGGGATTCGGTTTCAAGTCTTGTTTTGAGTGATCAGTTGCATCATCTCATTTTATATTGCATTGAAATTTTAATTAATTAGTAATACACCTATTCACCTCCCCTCTAGGTGTAATTTCAATTGGTATCAGAGCCTACGCTCCTGATATTAGGTTTAACCACCTAAGAGTGAGATCTTGGATTGCTAATCTAGATTTGCATTTGCACACACATTATTTTACACTAATGAATCACCTTGCCCCTCCCATGTTTGATATTTCTAACATTGATATATGAAAAATTAGAATGAGTACTTACTTAAAATCTCTAGGTTTGCATGTCTATCTTGCCACTACCAAGAAAACCTATTTTGGTAATGCTAAATACATTGAGGCTAATGCTCAAGCCCTAAATGCACTAAAATATTCACTTAGCAAAGAATATTTATCTACGATTTCTCTTTGTGATTCCGCTTTTGCAGTGTGGAATATTTTGACCTCTCCCGAGCTACAAACTACAAAAAATGTGGAGAAAGAATCTAGTAGAGAAGAGTCCAATCAAGCTTGCTTCATGGTTCAAGGGAATGACTCCCTTGAGGTAAACTCGGATACTCAACTAGATGATAGTTCTAGATTTTCCTGTGATGATAATATGGATGCAGATGCATTAAATGAAGAACTATCTATAGTTTGTGAAAACTTGCTTGAAAAGTACAAAGTTTTGAAAAAAAGCCTTAAATTAAAAGAAGAAAATAATGACTTGTTTTCAAAACTTCATATAGCTTTGCAAGAGAGGGTTGAGATTTCAAGTGAAAGGGATTCATTGAAATCCCAACTCGACCTTATTTTAAAAGAAAATGAAATTTTAAAAAATAAAAATTATTGTGATGATGTTGTGAAGAAAAATAAAGTTTTATCTTTAAAACTGAAATTGTTTTAAAAGAGAACAATACTTTGAAAAATAAAATTGCCTTGATTTCAAAAGAATGGATTTAGTTTCAAAAGAAAGCACTTCTTAAAAAATGATTTTTCTTCTCATGTTTGCCATGCTACTATAGCTTCACCATCTAGTGTTTCTATTGCATGCTCCACTTCTTCATCTAATATTGAAAATGATATAATTATGTCAAAGAAGAGTATTGATTGTTTGGACTCCATTTTGAGCTAATGTGCTATGAATCACAAGAAATTAGAATCCATATTTCGCAAGAAACATGCACCACATATACTTGCACACAAATCATGGCATACACATGCTTCTCATATTCACACACATGACGCTATGTATGCTCATGTGTACACTTGTACACATTGTGAACGGTCAGGGCCACCTTGCAAGATTTTGTTATAATAGAATAAATATTACAAATTTTGCAAATAATTTTATTTGGGTTAGGAAAAGTACTAACCCCATGGATCCAATAAGATATAGGTACCAAAATCCACCCCTATTGTATTTGATGTAGATGTGGGCTCTCACTTGACGTGAGGGTATTAGTGTCTTGATGGTGAATGCATATAAGCTTGATGAACACTACATTAGATGCATCACCTTCAAGGATATTTGGTGGGAGGACCACTATAGTTTGGAGACCTAGAGATTAGCCCTATTGGTTTTGTTAACTATCTCTAACTCCTTATTTATATTTACATGCTCTCATTGATTGATTTTAGCATTTTTGATTTTTCATGTTCATTATGTTTGTTTATGGTCTGCACTTCATACTTTTGATTACTTGTTTAGATGAAATTTTTATTAAAACTTATATATATACTTGTACAACTAACGAGCCATATTTGTTTATCAATGTTTGCGTTTTATTGCTCATTTGTACCCATTGAATGTACTTGTATAACCTAATTTTGATGATTCTTATATCTTTACTTGTTTTTCCTATTTTTTATACATGTTTTCATAAAAATATATTTATCTTCATGTATATGTTAATTTTGTCTAAACTATTGGATAACATATCTATCTTAGAGTCACTTGCTTTTTATGCAAAATTTTTTTGACTCGTTTATGTTTGGGATATGTATGTATACTTTTAGTTTCAATAAAACATACATATACCTTAAAGCGTATTTAGTTTTGATGATTTCTTACTTTTGATAAAAGAAAATTTATATGAGCTTCAATACTTTATTTTCATGATTTTGCTGATTACATGACTCCTACACTTTATATTTGGTGTTTACTCATTATTTTTAATTTCATGAGCATATATGTGCTTTATTGCGATTTGAGTGTCGATAATCATGTGATTTTCATGTTTCATGGAATATATAATTTGTTTTCATATTTGAAGGATTTAATACTAGTTTTTCAAAATTATCTTTAAACTAGTCTTTATCCTTCAATTGGTAGAGTTTTCAAATTATGCTAAAATATTTTTCAAATCATGATTTTTGAAAACCCCTACCATCTAGGGGCGGTTAGATGGGCGACTATGCCGTGTTACCCTTATTGAATATCTTTTAAACTTGTGCATGAATAGGGTGGTAGGTATGAGTTATACACATAATCTTTATGTTATTTGTGTATGCTTCAAATTTCAATTAGTATCAATTTCAATTGGTATTTCCATTTTCATGCATACATTTATATGATTTGATTGTACTTATTTTACAATATCTTTACATTCTTAAAGCACAAATTATGTTTATGTTAAGCTTGATTTTATTTCAAATATTAATGGTATCTTTACAAGTTTATGCATTAATTTCAATTGGTATTTAATTGATATCAAAATATTTCATGTTTCACCTTCAATTGGTATCAAAATCTACTATTGGTATCTTAAACAAAAATTTAATGGTATCAATATTTGTTTGTGTCAACTACTATTTGATTTCATTGCTATCAAAGTTTGTTTTGTTGACTAAAGAAATTTCAAAAATTTATTTTAAAAAAAATGGTTTCAAAATTTATTGATATGTTTTGCCTATATGCAAGGGGAGCTTAACATCTTCTCTTTATATATATTCATGTTGAAGTGTATTACACATATAGTAGAGCTTGACCTCTCTTCTTTAAGTGATACACGTGTGTAGAGGGAGCTTAACATCTCCGTTTATACATTATATATTATGCTTTATGTAGGTGAGGGTCTAGTCATCCCTTCTCCATGTAATGCATGTATGCAGGGGGAGCTAGTTTTACGTCTCTCCTCTTCATGAATGTATATTACGTATAGATCTTTATTGTTTGATTGTCCTCATCCCTTTGTTGATGACTTGACAAAAAGGGGAATAAGAATTTAGAAAG
The DNA here is from genome assembly GCA_038442645.1 of Agave tequilana. Taxonomy (NCBI): domain Eukaryota; kingdom Viridiplantae; phylum Streptophyta; class Magnoliopsida; order Asparagales; family Asparagaceae; genus Agave; species Agave tequilana. The sequence goes on along the minus strand of JAVJIF010005837.1, from coordinate 169,416 downwards.
TTTATACATCCATGTTTATATCCTTGTTTATGAATATATAAATTTTTGTTTACTTTATGCTTTTATTGAATATCCTTATTTGTTTATGCTACGCATGAGTTAACGGGGAGCTTCTATGAAGTTTAACTTTAATACATGCATATATAACTCCATGAGTTTTGTCATCATCAAAAAGGGGGAGATTGTTGGCCTAAAGCCCATCACTCTAGTTTTGATGATGATTAACTCATGTAGTAATAGTTTACTAATGATCTTGTGTTTATATAATTTCAGTTATTAATCAAGATATTAGTACGTGTCTAGCTTCAACAAAGGAGTTTTGGAGCTAACATATGTAGATTCAAGAGCTCGCGCGTCAATATCGCATCTAGCATTGTTGGAGTCAAGCTCGTTGGATCGTGTTTGGATTGAGTCGATTTGGAGAAGGAGTTCTACAAGAAGACTTCAGTTTGTATTTAGTTTAGTTTGTTAAAGGTAGAACATATTTTTGAAGCTCAAAAATACACACACAAAAATGCACGTTTTTCAAAAGTATGGTTTTGAATTTTAACCAGTTTTAGTTCTGCTGATATGCTCGATATCCTTTTAGATTTTTGATCATATCTTTTTATTCTTATATTCAATTAGCATGATTTAAATTGAATTTCAAAGATAAATATTAGGGCTATATTGTTATTCAATAATTATTTTCTGATTTAAATAGTAAAGAAGTCAAATATTGGGTCTTATTCTGAAAATAGTTTACAGTTTTTGATTTAACGCCTTTCAGTATTTTATTGATAACTTTCTATTCCAAAATGGTATTGAATTAGTTTAAGTTGCACTAGAAACAAGACTTATAGAGTTACAAATTATTCTATATATTTAATTCTAGATTCTGACATTTTCACCCTAAAAATTATGCTTAAAATTGACCAATAGTCTACCAGATTGGCAGAATGGCTAATTTCTGGAGGCTGATTTTTAACATGTTTTTAAAATGTGTTTTGTTGAATTTTAGGAGTTAATTTATTATTTTTAAACCTGGTAAAACTATTCTAAGTTTGCTCTTCCTAAAACCTATATAAAGGGGTCATTAGGTTGAGTTCATTACAACAACAACAACAACAATTCTATTTTAAAAATCAAGTTATAGGTTTCAAGAGAAAGAGCTTTCAAGTTTCAGGTTGTGTTTTTATTTTCAAAAATTTACTTCAAGTTTTTGGTTCTCAAAACTCTCTTATGATTTTTCTCTCACTTACAAATTCTTGACCTTCAAATTTATATCTTTTCTATAGGGTTTTGTAAGATAGTTTTCAAGAGAGAGTTTGTGGTCTTTTGATCACCAAGAGATTGTTCCATTGCATTACGCTACCTCTGGACTAGAGGAGTGCGTTGGAGAGTTGTGTACTCTGAGTGGTTGTAATTCCTTGGTATAAGGTCCCTTGGTGGAAGATCCTATAGTGGATTGAGAAATCCTTCACGGTGGTGAAAGCAGGGACGTTAGAGCAGTGGCTCGAACCTCAAAACAAATCTTCTTGTTTGTGATTACTTTCTTGTCTCTACTTATTTACTTTTTATTCATTCATTATTTGTTGATCTATACTCATCACAATATGATAGCAATTAAGCATCTCAACTCTTATCTATAGGAATCACGAGGAGAAGTTCAGAGCCCTTCATGGGGAATTCGGCTTCAAGTCTTGTTCTTAGTGATCGGTTGCATCATCTCATTTTATATTGCTTTGAACTTTTAATTGATTTGAAATAGACCTATTCACCCCCCTCTAGGTGTAATTTCATCCGCCACTACGTTGATCTTCTCAGGGTGATACTGTGTGGTGATATCATAGTCTTTTATTAGCTCTAACCACCTCCTTTGTTGCATGTTTAATTCTTTCTGTGTAAAATATACTTCAGACTTTTGTAATCGTAAAGACCTCACAGGATACCCCGTATAAATAATGCCGCTAAATCTTTAGGGCAAAAATTACTATGACTAACACCAAATCATTAGTAGGATAATTCTTCTCATGGGTTCTCAATTGTTGGGAAGCATAAACAATCACTCTTCCGTGTTGCATCAGAACACACCCCATTCCAAGATTTGATGCATCACTATATATAACATATCCTTCCGTTCTTGAAGGCATAGCTAAAATTGGGGCTGAGTTTAACCTAGTTTTCAATTCTTGAAAGCTCTTCTCTTGATTTTCTCCCCAAACAAACCTGTCACTTTTAGTAGTTAATTGAGTTAATGGTGCTATAATTTGGAAAAATCCTTCTACAAATCTTCGATAATACCCAGCCAATCTCAAAAAATTTCGAACTTCAGTAACATTTGCGGACCGAGGCCAATACTTGATTGCTTCGATCTTTGTTGGATCCACCGATATTCCTTCTTTGGATATAATGTGGCCAAGAAATCCTATTTGTTTCAATCAGAATTCACATTTCTTGAGCTTAGCATATAATTATTTCTCTCTCAAAATTTGTAAGATGATCCTTAAATGATTTTCATGTTCCTCTTAACCTTTTGAATAGATCAGTATATCAATATGAATACCACCATGAATTGATCAAGATATGGCTGAAATATCCCATTCATTAAATTCATGAATGCTGCTGGGGCATTGGTAAGCCCAATGACAACTAAGAATTCATAATGTCCATACCTTGCTCTAAAACTGATTTAGCTACATCCCCTAGTTTGATCTTCAACTGATGGTAACCTGATCGCAAGTCAATTTTTGAGAATATACAAGAACGCTAAAGTTGATCAAATAAATTATCAATCTGGGGAAGTGGATACTGATTCTTGATAGTGACCTTATTAATTATCTATAATCAATGCATAATCTCATACTTTCATCCTTCTTTTTAACAAATATTACTGGCGCTCCCCAAGGTGATATACTGGGTCGGATAAACCCTTTATCTAATAAGTCTTGTAGTTAAATCTTAAATTCTTTCATTTCAGTAGGAGCCATGCGGTATGGTGCTTTGGATATTGGAGCAGTTCCGATATTAAATCTATTGAAAATTATACTTCTCTTTCCGGGGGCAACCCTAGTAATTCTTCAAGAAACACATCAGGATACTCCTTAACTACTTGAATACTTTCAAGTTTGCTATCAATCCCCTGTTCACTCGTAATAGCAGCTAGAAATCCCTGACATCCTTATCTTAATAATCTCGTGGCCCTCATAGCCGATATGACTGGGATATTATAACCATCCTTTATCCCCTCGAAGATGAACTCCAAAATTCCTTTCATCATGAAAATCACCTTCTTCTCACAATAATCTACATATGCATGGAATGTTGATAGCCAGTCCATCCCGAAAATAACATCAAAGTCCATCTTGCCCAATCTTGTCAAGTCTATGTTACTTCACCAATCACCACTTCACAGTCCTTATATCTAGTGCTAGATATCATCCTCTACACCTAGCATTGTGGATATAACTAACTGAAACCCGAGAGATTCAGGAGATTGATTCAGTTTATAAGAAAATGCACTAGATATGAAAGAATGAGTGGCAATGAGATCAAATGATGCACGGGTTGTATGTCCCAATAAGGATATCATACCTCCACCACGGAGTTCGAAGCCCTGGCATCTTGTGGAGTCAATGCAAATACTCTTCCTTGAGTCCATTGCTATTGTACTGATGATTGGGTTGCTGCCTGCCTCAGTATAGGGATCAAAAGTTTTGAGCTATTGGCAGTTCTTCCTAAATATGCCACTCCAGCTGGAGGTCTCCACACTTCTGTGAATCCCGGATTCCTATCTAGTACTAGGTAGTTCCTCTTTTTGTGTCCCATTTGTCGGCCCAAAGGCCTTTCACTCTAGTTTTGATAATGACTAACTTATGAAGTTATGTTACTAATGATTTTGTATCATTAAGTTTTAGATATAGGTCAAGATCATTATTAGTGTTTAGCTCTATAGTGGACTTGAAGTCAAGATTCGAAGTTATCACGTGTTGACTCAAGAGCTCGTGCTTCAAGATCGCATCAAGTACTCGAGATGGAGTCAAGCTTTTGGATCGTGTTTGGATTGAGTCATCGTTGAGAAGGTCTACAAGAAGACTTGTATCTAGGTTTGTTTAGATGCTTTGTTTAGATCTCGTGTAAGGATTGAATAGTTATTGAATTGCTCAAGTTCACAAACACAAGTTTATAGCTTGATTTTCAGTTTAATCATTTCATTTTCAAGATTATATCTATTTGGTTTACACAAAACTCAGAGAATCAAGTTTTGAGTTTTAGTTTATCATGTGTTTCGTTTTATGCTTTGATATATCAAGTATACATCTTTCAGTTTCATGAATAGATTTTATCGAAAAAAGTTTACATGATTTATATGTGTATTGAATTTCATCCATATGCATTTATGCTTCATTTGTTTAGAAAAACTTATTTTGATGTATCTAGTTCATGTGTTTAATGTTTTGTTTGTATCAAAACTTATTTTGGTATTTATTGTCAAAAAAAAGTATATATCATTTACTATGTGTATTTAATTATATCCATACACACTATGCTTCAAATGTATTTTAATATCTTATTTTTGTACTTATACAAGTTATAGAAAAGACGGATTTCCTTTTCAAAGGTTAGGTTTTAGAAAATACAGTTTTTGTTTAAAGCTTTAATTTCTATACCTCAAAAATAGTTCACATCTTTGTAATATGTGTTAATTTTTTATCACACATATTTGTACTTCAATTTATTTACATGAACTTATTTTTGTGAAACTTAATGGGATTTAATTGAATTTTTATGGATTTAACAAGTTAGAGTTTAAACCCTGAAAATTGGGTGTTTGGGCTACTTACGGCCGACCTACCGGTCGACCGAAGCATGGCTTGGTCGACCGGGCAGTCGATCGATGTGCAAAGATACATGTACATGCCCAAAGCCTTAGCTCGGTCGACTGTAGCAAGGATCGGTCGACCGACTGGCTCAATCCAACTTTCTGCTGGGGGCTGGTCGATCGAGCGGTCAACCGACAAAGAGTAAAAACTCTCTGTGCCTTGGGGGCAGTCGACCGGGCAGTCGATCGACAACCCTAATGGTCAGAAGTTAGCCGGTCGACTGGGCGGTCGACCGACAGGCCAATGTGGCCTGGTTATGAGCGCTAACACCTAGTTTTCTAAACCCCTATGTATATGAGTTCTCTTGGCCAGTATTTGACAAGGTTTTTGAGAGCAATATTTTCCATCTTCTATAGAGTTTTTACAACAAGTTTTAAATAAGTTTTTGAGCTTCAAAATCAATATATTTATTTTGTTTCAAAGTTTTGAAAAATCAAAAGAAAACAAGTTTTGAGATTCTAGTTTCTTGTTCTAAATTTCTACATCATTTCTAGAGTTTTCCCAAATGTTTTCTCTTTGTGTTTCTTTTTTAAAATCATTGTTCACTCATATACTTGAGCTTTTCATTGCAAATCTATCCTCTAGGATCTTGTATTGTGAGAGGTATTTTGTTTGTGATATTTTGAGATCACCAAGTCTTGTTTGTTGTCTAAGTGATCACTAAGTTGTAATTTTCTCTTTGTTTTGTGCTTGACTTTGTGCTTACCCTCTTGTGTAGAGATGTGAGAGTTGAAGTAATGCACTCCTCTTTGTAAGTTGTAATTTCTCAGTGGAGGTCCCTTTATTGAAGGTCCTTAGTGGACATAGTGAAAATTCTTCTGTGTGAAGGCGAGAATGTAGAGCAGTAGCTCGAACCTCAAAACATATCCTTGTGTTTACATTTGGATCTCTCTATCTCTCAACTCTCAATTCTCTTTATATCTTGCATTATTATTGCCCATATCTATACATGCTAGATATTGTTTGTGTGCTCACACTTGTATTCAACCAAGAGAGCTATTGAAGTACCTCAACTCATAATTTAGAGAAATCGTGAGGAGAAGTTTCAGAGCCCTTCACGGAAAATTCGGACTCACTCTTGGTTATACATTGTGTGTTAGTGTAAAAGTTTTAATTCCGTATTTTTTGTCATTAGATTAGTACTACACCTATTCACCCACCTAGGCGTATTATTTAAATTGGTATTAGAGTTTTCGCTCCTGATAATCGGTTTAATCACCTAGGAATGTAATCCTCATTTTCTAGTCTATATATTTGTTTTGCAAACATTCATTCATTACACTCATGGATCATCTTTTTCCACCCATGTATGATGCATCTAACATTGATATATAGAAGTTTAAGATGAGTGTATATCTTTAAAGCCTTAGGATTGCATGTTTATCATGCCACTACCAAGAAATCTTATATTGATAATGGCAAGTACTTAGAGGCTAATACGTAAGCCATGGATGCACTAAAACGCGCACACTTTGAAAAAAAATATATTTTTTTGATTTCTCATTGTGATTCTGCTTTTACAGTGTGGAACACTTTGATCTCTCTCAAGAAACAAGCTTCAAATAATATAGAGAGAGAACCCGTAGTAGACGAGTCTGACGAAGCGTGCTATATGGTCTAAGAGAATGACTCCCTTGAGGTAACTTCAGAATCTCTTCTTGATGATTGTACTAGCTCTTTCAATAATCATGATAGTAGTATAGATGCCCACGCTTTGAATAAAGAGCTTTCTAAGTTTTGTGAAAACTTGCTTGCGAAATATAATGTTTTGAAAAAGAAGATTTTTGATTTAAAGAAAGAAAATGAGATGTTGTTTTCAAAACTCGATTTGGTTTTAAGGAGAAGTTAAGGTTTCAAGTGAAAGGGATTCCTTGAAAATCGAACTTGATCTTATTTTGAAGAAAAATGAGTTTTTGAAAAATAAAAATGATTTAGATGTTATTTTGAAGAAAAATGGTATTTTGTCTTCAAAACTTGATTTTGTTTTAAAAAAGAATGATTCGTTGAAAAAATTATTTTGATTTCTAAAGAATTGGAATGTATTTCTTTAGAAAAAGATTCTTTGAAAAGTGATTTTGCTTCCCATTCTTGTCATGCTTCTATTGCTTCATCTTCTTGTGATAATAATTTGGTTTCTATTGATTGCTCCACTTTTTCTTCTATTGATAATGTTATTTGTATGTTAAAGAAGAGTGTAGAATGCTTGGGCTTCACTTTGAGTCAATATGCTATGAACCACAAGATATCAGAATCTATGTTTCACAAGAAATATGCTTCACATTTGCATGCACACCATTCACGGCATACACATGCTTCTCATGTTCACGCACATGACACCATGTATGCTAGAGTGTATACTTGTACACATTGCGACCGCAAAGGCCATATTGTAAAATTTTGTTATGATAGAATACATGCTTTAAATTTTGCAAGTAAACATTTTGGGTTGGAGAGGTACTAACTCCCATGGACCCAAAAAAGTTTGGGTACCAAAATTTATTTCTATTTTTTTTTATGTAGGATGCCTTGATGGTGGATGCAATCGGAGCTCAACGGACAATTACATTGATGCATCGCTATCAAGAAGTTTTGGTGGGAGGACAATCATGTTTGAAGAAGTGGATATTAGTTCAATTGGTTTTGGTAACTATCTCTAACTTCTATGTTATATTTTTAGCATATTATGTTTATGTTTATATGCTTGTTTCATTAAATAGTTTTAGCATGTCATGGTTTTCATGCTCAAATACAATGATTATTAGACTTGTGATATATATATATATGTAGTCTTTGAGATACACCTATACTTATATGAATTCATATCCTTTGTGTTCTCACTATAGTTTAGCTATTGTGTATATCTTAGTATTAATAATACTTGCATTTATGCTAACGATGATATTGGTTTATCTTTTATGATTTGATGTTTTGTGCTTATCATATTTTGATTATATGTTTAGATGTAATTTTCATTAAAACTTGTGATTATACTTGTACAATTAATGAGCTACACTTGATTTTTATGTTTGCATGCTTTATTATTGTATAACCTAGTTTTGATGATTCTTACATTTATACTTGTATTTGTATATCTGTTTTATATCACCCTTGTTCATGTTTTTCATAAAAATGTATTTAACTTCACTATATGTAAATTTTACAAAACTATATGATATTCATGTTCTATCCTTGAGTCACTTGCATTATATGCCATGTACTTATTTGTAGACTCATTTCATGTTTTGGATAATTATATATGTTTTAATTTTGACAAAACATACATATGCCTTGAAGTTTGGTTAGTTTTTAATGGAAAATAGAATTTTTCATGTTTTATGATTTTATATTTATGAAAAAAATTTTCATATGTTTTGATTGAGCTTCATTGTCTTATCTCCATGATTATATTTCTTACATGATTCTTGTATAATCGAAATATCTTTTGTTTACTCATTATTTTGATTCATGAGCCTATATGTGATTCATAAATTTTTGAGTGTCAATTATTGTGTATTCAGCATATTTTTATAAGATACATGTATATTTTTGTTCCTTACTTGAAGAATTTTGTACTAGTTTTCAAAATTACTTTAAAACTAGTTCTTTATTTTTTACTTGGTAGAGTTTTCAAACTAACATATATAATTTTCAAAACGTTATTTTTAAAAATTTCTACCCTAAAAGGGCGGTTGGTTGGGCGATCATGCCTTGTATGCTCTTTAATGTAGATCTTTTTAAACATGTGCATGATAGGGTGGATGATATGAGTTATACATGATTCTTAATAATATTTTTATTTTTTGTATACTCATGTTTTCCTATATATGTATGCACCATATTTCAATTGCTCTGATCATACATACATATATATGATTTCTTCTACTAGATTAAAAATATTTATACACAAATGTTTTATAGCATAAATTATTTTATGTTAAGCTTGATTTAGTTTAAAAGTGTTAATTGGTATCTTTTACAAGCGTATGCATTATTTTTGTTGGTATTTCAAAAAGGGGAAGAAAAATTCTTGATTTTATTTTGCACTTGGTATCTTTTTCCCACTCTTCTTGAGAAAAATATTTTGTTTTAGAAAAAGCTTATATTTTTCATATTGGTATCAATTGTTTACAATTGGTATCTATATTACAAAATGGTTCAGAATTTAAAAAGATTGATTTCTTGGATTATTTATTTTCAATTGGTATAATTTCTTTACATGTTGTATTTCAATTGGTATATTTTTTGGGTATCAAAATATTTTTATTTTAAATTGGTATGTTTTCAATTGTTATATGTTTTTATTTTCAATTGGTATATGTAATCCATTGATATTTTGCCCCTTTGTTGATGATTAACAAAAAAGGGGGAGAATGAATTAGTTTATATATGCATATTTATTTATGTTTATGCATATATATGTTCTATGCATATTTATATGCATATGTTTTTTTGGTTTTGACATCCAAAGTTCTTAATGTATATATCCATTCTATTGGTATATGAGATTTATTGAATATCTATATGTTTATATTTGTTTCATGCTATGCATGAGTTAAGGGGGAGCTTCTATGAATTTTATCTTTAATTCATGCATATATAACTCATAAGTTTTGTCATCATCAAAAAGGGGAAGATTGTTGGCCCGAAGGCCTTTCACCCTAGTTTTGATGATGACTATGACTAACTTATAAAGTTATGTTAGTAATGATCTTGTGTTTATTAAGTTTCAGATATAGATTAAGATCAATATTGGTTTTTAGCTTCTATAATAGACTCGAAGTCAAGATTTGAAGCTATCATGTGTTGATTCAAGAGCTCATGCTTCGAGATCACATCAAGTACTCGAGATGGAGTCAAGCACCTTGGATCGCGTTTGGATCGAGTCATCTTGGAGAAGGTCTACAAGAAGACTTGTATCTAGGTTTGTTTAGATGTTTTGTTCATATCTTGTGTAAGGATAAAATAGTTATTGAATTGCTTAAGTTCACACACAAGTTTATAGTTTGATTTTTGGTTTAACCATTTCGCTTTTAAGATTATATCTATTTGGCTTACACAAAACTCATAGAATCAAGTTTCGAATTTTGGTTTATCATATATTTCGTTTTGTGTTTTGATATATCAAGTATATATCTTTCGGTTTCATGAATAGATTTCATCAAAATAAGTTTACATGATTTATATGTGTATTGTATTTCAGCCATATATATTTATACTTCATATGTTTAGAAAAACTCATTTTGATGTATCTAGTTCATGTGTTTAAAATTTTGCTTGTATCGAAACTTATTTTCGTATTTATTTTTAAAAATAAGCATATATCAATTACTATGCCTATTGGATTCTATCCATACACATTATGCTTCAAATATGTTTTAATATCTTGTTTTTGTACATATATAAGTTTATAGAAAAATCGGATTTTCTTTTCAAAAGTTAGGTTTTGGAAAATACAATTTTTTTTTCAACACTTTAATTTCTATACCTAAAAAATTATTCAAATGATTGTAATATGTGTTAATTTTTGATTACACATATTTGTACTTCAATTTATTTACATGAACTTATTTATGTGGATTTTATTGGGATTTAATTGAATTTTTATGGATTTAACAAGCTAGAGTTTAAACCCTGAAAATTGGGTGTTTGGGCTACATATGGCCGACCGACTGGTCGATCGAAGCATGGCTCGGTCGACCGGGCGGTCGATTGACGTGCACAGAAACTACATATGCCTAGAGCCTTGGTTAGGTCGACTGTAGCAAGGATCGGTCGACCGACTGGTTAACCGACTGGCTCAACCCAACTTTCTGTTGGGGGTAGCTCGACCGAGTGGTCGACCGACAGAGAGTTAAAACTCTCTCTGCCTTGGGAGCGGTCGACCGACAACCCTAACAGTCAGAAATCTGACCGCTGGCCGGTCGACCAGGAGGTTAATTGACAGGCCAGTTTGGCCTGGTTCTGAGCCCCAATGACTAGTTTCTGAATCCCTATATATATGGGTTCTCTTGTCCAATTTTTGATAAGGTTTTTTAGAGCAATATTTTCCATCTTCTATAGAGTTTTTACAATAAGTTTTTGAGCTTCAAAATTAATATCTTTATTTTGTTTCAAAGTTTTGGGATTCTATTTTCTTATTCTAAATTTCTATATCATTTCTAGAGTTTTTGGAAGCGTTTTCTCCTTGTGTTTCTTTTGAAAAATCTTTGTTCACTCACATAGTTGAGTTTTTCATTACAAATCTGTCCTCTATGATCTTGTATTGTGATATGTGTTTTGTTTATGGTCTTTTGAGATCACCAAGTCTTATTTGTGGTTTAAGTAATCACAAAGTTGTAATTTTCTCTTTGCTTTGTGCCTGGCATTGTGCCTACCCTCTTGTGTAGAGGTGTAAGAGTTGGAGTTGTGTACTCCTTATTTTGTAAGTTTTAATTCCTCGGTGGAGGTCCCTTTGTTGAAGTTCCTTAGTAGATATAGTGAAAATCCTTCTGTGTGAAGGCGGGAACGTGAAGCAGTGCCTCGAATCTCAAAACATATCCTTATATTTGCGTTTGGATCTCTCTATCTCTTTACTTTCTACTCTCTTTATATCTTGCATTATTATTATTGCTCATATCTATACTTGCTAGATATTGTTTGTGTACTCACACTCGTATTCAACAAAGAGAGCTAATAAAGCACCTCAACTCATAATCGAGAGAAATCCTGAGGAGAAGTTCCAGAGCCCTTCACGGGGAATTCGGACTCACTCTTAGTTATACATTGTGTGTTAGTGTAAAATTTAATTCCATATTATTTGTCATTAGATTAGAACTACACCTATTCATCCCCATCTAGGTGTATTTTTTCACCATTCCTCTATAGGCATAACAACCTCTTTCTTAAGCACAGAACTGAAGTGATTTTTGTTGAACTTATGACAGAAAGGGGTTCCCGTAGGCCTGTGACGAGACAATGGTGTAGCCTTTGTACCCTGAAATTATTCACATGTTCTAGGCCATACTCCTCTGCCTCTACTTGTGTCACCTGATGCTGGAGTAAGAAAGGATCATGTACCCCAGTCTATTCTAAATCCAGATGATCCTAACATGTTGGGTTCTATATCGTGGGCACTTTGACAGAGGTAATTCCCTCGCCTAAACTTCTTGACCTTCTTGTATATCCATCTCCACCTCTAAGGCTTTTTCCATAGCCTGAAGATATATTCTCAATTGCAGAGAAACTAATTTACCCCTGATTTCTGGTTTTAGGCCCTTCAGGAACATTTTGGTCTTGTCGACCTCACTCTTCACCAATCCACCAGCTTACCTGGACAATTTGGTGAATCTTTGATAATATTGAGACACATTTATCTAATTTTGTCGTAACTCCAGAAACTCTGATGCCATCCTATCTCTGGCCCCCTCTAGAAAATATTTTTCGGTGAATTTATTCACCAAAAATTCCAAGGTAATTCATTCTCCTGAATTTTTCACACCATCTTTTATTGTTCGCCACCAATGCTCTGCTTCTTTTTGAAACATGAAAGATGAAAAAGACACTTTCTATTTTTCAGTGTAATTCATCACATCCAAAATCTTCTCTATCTGAAGGAGCCATCCTTAAGCTTGCAAGGGATCCGCCTCTCCTTCATACATCGGTGGTTTTATATTTTGGAACTGTTCCAAAGCTCGGTGGAGATTATTATTGCCTCTTGCTACTAACTGGGCTAACCACCCCGGCATATTCTCTAGGGCTCCTTGATTCCCTTTCGTTCATATTCCCGAGCCCTCGGTATTCCTTGTAGGATGGATACTCCCAACAACACTATAATGTGTAGTACTATCTTCCAATAGCTCCTCTGGCGGTGGTAAATTTAAATCCATTTATATGCCCCTATAACAAATAAGAATTTCCATTTACTAACATTACTTATATATAAATGCACATATTAAAGGAAACTGTAGAAATGTAAACAATATTCATATTTTATTCATAGTAACTCCATATCTATACAGTAAGGAACAGAACTATATCAATTTTTTAGGTAGATAATAACCTCAACCAATATATCATTATAATTAGCTATGACATCAACATTCTTTAAATTCATCCGATACAATATATATTTCTTCCTTAAATCTCCTATCCCATAACCAATTTCCTAATGGTATCCTTACGGCTCAATTTAATCAAGATTTGATTGATAATTATTTATTTTCTTATTTGATATCCCATACCACCAGTAGTCCCTACTAAGGGCCCGCACCCCTAGTAACTCATCCATATCAAAGCATGCGGGTACCCTGATCTGGATGTAAGGACAAGAAAATATCACTCAATTCAAAATTAACTTTTCATGTAAGGATCTGATGCCCTTATAGTTACCCATAATCAATCATACATTCATACAAATAATGTACACATGCCCCTATCAATCCTGTTAGCCACTTCTGTTGTTCTACTCCTACTCTAACCACGACTCTGATACCAACTGTAAAGGTCCCAGGTAATAAATCACCAAATTAACTCTAAATAAATTCAAATTGTTAGATATCTTTTCTACCATTGAAAATTTCGGCATCACCTCCTCTATAATTTATGGGATCTTCCTCAAACGATAACTCAGATTTTGGCTAACATAGCCTACTTATCAATATACGACTTCTCATGCAATATATAATATTATTTAGGCTTGATCTCGCCTACTTAAATTTCAAATTTTTCAACTCAACAATATGAGTATATCCAACATCAGTATCCATCAACACTGATCTTCATTATATACCTGAACGCATAACATGTCTCAAGCTAGGATTCAGATTAAGTGTCATACTACACATCCCTAATTACATATCAAGCCCAACTCAAAATTCTAACATGTTTCAGTATACAATTACATATAGCAAAGTTCAAAAATTTATACATATATAAGCATGCAAGAAGAGATATGTCAAAAGAAATTATTCAAGTCTTCCATGAGAATTTCTTCTTTTATATCAAAATAATCCTGACTTCAAGCGGGCCCCTTACCTTTGTTTAAATCTGAAATTTTTTAAAGGAATGGAATGAGCTAAACGGCTCAGTGAATAAAGTTGTTAACACAACGACTATTGTATATTTGTACTTTCATAGTAAGAATGCATGTGACAATCTCTACTATAATATTTTTTTAATAATAAAAAATCAAGAATTTCACAAATTTTTTGCTAAAAAAATGTATCACACGATAACAGGTAAATCATTTCATTCAGGTCTATCACCTCATTACGCCGTCTCCGCACACTGCTGGAATTTTCCATCGCCCCTTCTTCTGTATACAAAATTTATATTACCTTATCTTCATGCACAGTCATAATTTCCTATTGGCCCCTTCCTCCGCATACGAAATATTATGTTACCCCATCTTCGCACAATGCCAGAATTCCCATCGGCCCCTTCCTCCACATATATTATAACAAGGAATATAAACAACATATTAAAAAATTTCAATTTCTCATATAGAAATGTTTCATACCTTTGCATGCAAGAATGCATTTGAATGACATGATCATACCAATCTATATTTAGTAATCATGCCTTAACTATAAGAGTTATCCAAGCATCCATCTCATTACATATACATACATATGTGTTAAATACGCATTACACCTAACATAGCATACACGTCACACTCAATAGTATGATCATAATAGTGTTCAGTAGCCATCGTACTTCAATTACAATGGTTATCCAAATTATCAACTATCTCACGTACACACACATATAATATTTCATACATCCAAAATTAACTTTTATGTATGCCATCCATACATATATGTTAAGTATGCATCACATATATGGCAAGCATCCAGTATTAGTAATATGATCATATTAGCTTTCATGTAGAAATCACAATTTCATATTTGTGTTTATATTATAGGTATACATCCAATGCTCAATAGCATGATCATGGTAGCTTGCATATACTAATCACAACACATACATGTAGGCTTAACCCTTACTTGTATTAGAGTATTATCCATAGGATTCTCTAATTTCACAACTTAAGTGTTTCATCCCTATCATGAGTTAGGTTAAAAACTTTATTCACCTCTTGAAGAAAGTTTCCCAAGTACTTGAGCATCTTCTAATTTCTTAACATCTTGCTTAACTGGTAAAATGCACTTTCGATTCACTAATCTCTTTCACCTTTATCTTGATCTTCCTTCTCAACACACCATGGAATTCTATGTTTGCTAATCTAAAGTTTAAGTAGAGGTACGTATGATTTTAGATGGAATCAAGAGAGAAAAGTATTTTAGAGAGAGTGTGAGTGTGTAAGAGAGAGAGAGAGAGAGAGAGAGAGAGGAAAAAGAGGCTGCCAGCCTTAGAAGGTGGCCGATGGCTAAGGGAAAAGGGGAGAGGGGATAGAGAAGTGAGAGCGAGAGAATTTGGGGGAGGTTGTAGGTGAAGGAAAATGCAACCATAAAAAAATGAGATCCTACTTCAAAATTTTCTTTGTATACAGTTCTCTCCGCTCTCATGCCACTTGGCATGAGATCCACATTTTAAGCAAGTCCTCTTACCTCTCATCCCTCTTTAAAATATTATCATGTATAGACAAACTATTTCTTGTATCTATAATCTTTTGTATACTAGTATATATACATATTCTATTCATGACACACATGTATATACTTCTAGTAACAATATTCATCATCTACATGAGATTATTTACTTCAAGGTTTTATTAAAATTTAGATTTAAATCATATTATGATTACCAAATTAGTTAACTTAATTTATCTAAAAATCAACATACAGGGTATTAACTCATGATTAAATAAAATCGGTGTTACAAAACGTGATATACTTGCTTAATACACTTTTTTGTTTTCGCTGTCCCGCAACTTGTAGCCTTCCAAAAAAATTTTGACACAAAAAAACACAATCTCTTTTTCTCATGGATCCAATTTACCTTCTTTTACACGAAAGCTGGTGGGACATTCAAATATCCTCAGCAAACCATAGTCTTGAGCAGCTCCAACTGACTAAATTTTCAACAGAGTTTTACCTCGTATCACAGACGATGACAATCTATACCTGAGATGGCTAGCATATACTAAAACTTCAGCCAAAAATAACTTGTCTAATGTGCATTAGACAAAAAACACAGAGCCTTCTCCAGCACGACATGGTTCATCTCTTTAGTCACCCCAATCCATTTTCAAACTATGAAATGTATATCAATACTATTGTTCTGGCCAAAATATAGGAGCTGATCCCTCTTATACTCCCTAACATTATCAAATTGGAGCACTTTGATATTTCTGCTAGTTTATTTTTTCATCAACTTCTTCCACTTTACGAACAAATCTAGCACTTCAAACATTTATATCATATGGTATACCCAGCAATGCCTAGAGAAATCATCAACAAAAGAGACAAAGCACCGATCACCACCAAGTGATATAGTCTTGGTCAGTCCCCAAATGTCAATGTGAACCAAATCAAGAAGACCTTCCTTGCAGTGAATAACGGTACCAAATTTCACCTTTGGCTCCTTGTCCAGAACACAGTGCTCACAGGACTCCAAATTGCAGGTCAATGCACTTTCCAATAATCTTTGTGTTGCCAATGCTTGCATATAATCCAAACCAACATCTCCCATACTCGAATTGCATAACCTGGTAGAATCTCCATTCGAACATTCTTAAGTTGCCAAATTTTCACTAGCTGCAATACCCTTCAAGTAGTATAAGTTGTTATGTCGATTGCCCTTTAGAACAACCAATGAGCCACTGAACATCTTGAGAATGCTTTCTCCAAGGCCCCTCTCAGGTCCTGTACCTCCAAAGTTCCAATCAAAATCATATTTTTCTTAACTGAGGTACATACCTCACATCCTTCAACTCTCTCATCATCCCATCTAACAACCTGATGTGAATTGTATCTATTCCTTTCGTATGGCATATGTAATCTTCATAGAATGACACCAAGACTCCATCTAGTTTTATAAAACTGGCAAACTACTCTCTTTCAGGACAAGTTTGATAGATAGCACCGCATCCGAAATTCACTCAGATTTCTCTGAATAGCAAACAATAGAGTGATAGAAAGTGAAAATACAGATGAGTCAGAGTCATTACCATCTGCTATTGCGACATTAGCCTCTGATTTTATCTTATTCTTTTTATTCTTGAGACTTGAACAATCAACTTTACATTGTTCTTCCTCTTTGCAAAAAGCACACTGATTATTTCTTAATTAATGATTACCAGTTTTACAAATATCTCCGTTGCCCTTATGGCAATTGTTCATGCTATCAAACTTCACCACATCAATCTTCACTTGGTGCATATGCCTGATCTTCTCCATGGTTTGATTGACTTCGTCCATATCTTCCAAAAAACCAAATAAATTATGCAGAAAAATCAATGGAAATTAAATCCAAATAGATAAAGATCGAAATTTTACCTCCAAGTGAAACCCTAGACGAGTTTTCGAATGATCTACTCCTCCCAAACGAACTCCCCACAAACTTGAAAAGCTCTGATACTAATTATTTTGTGCTACATGGAAGCAACACCACTTGCTGTGCTCGACCTCAGGAGAAATCACCAAATCTCATATCAATATCAGAGTATTGAACGCTATACGTCAATCACCAATACAAATATAACACGAACATAAATAACCAAAGAGAAAATAAACAATCTTATAAGGTTTGATAATTTGCCTACATCTTCGGCATAGAAGGGAGAAGATCTTATTCAAATAACTAAGCTGTAAGGGTTATAAATTAATCTGAAGATCCAAATTAATCAAGATTGATCTAGATAGAGAATCTATACAATTTTTCGTAGAATTCTGTTAAACAAATTAACCTTAGAACTCTTAAATTCTCTTATTTAATTTGTGTAAAGAAACCCTGCTTATATTGTTTGGTGGTGATTTTCTGCCATAATTGATTGAACGTTCGATCGTCACCATAAGAGAGATGTAGGATAGTACACGTAAATAGAATACAAAAAAAGACACATGATTTTACATGAAAATCCAAACCATGAGGAGGAGAAGGAGCTTCACTATAATTTTCAAGTTACAAAGATTTTAAGAATCTAGAAGATGAGTGCAGATTTGAATCAAAATCTAATTTAAGATCAAAATTAGGCTTCTTTTGTCTTAGTGGTCGAATCCTCTCATCTTCATTAGAGAACGAGGTTTACTTATACTTGACTGAGCTGTTGCATAGTGATAGATAGTGCATGCAAGATCTTTATAACTGCATGATTTGTACACATTGATTTGTTGTAACGACCGTTATCAGTAGTGCTAGCTTGTAATGATTGCATGCAAAAAAAATTGCCACTGTTCATAACTGCTTGTATTGAATGGTGTCATGAACGTGGAGAAAATAAGGTGGTGTAACTGTCAGTAGAGATTGAGGGTGAACTGTTACTGGAACTGCTTGGTTCGGAGCTGAAGTCTTCGGAACAGAGAAAACAATAGAGCAGAGAGGACCTTGAGGAGGTCGGGATAGCATGGACTTCTATGGAGAGATCTAATATACCTTGGAGAGTTGTAAGGTGACAGACATGTGTCATCATTTTGGATGGAGTCAGATTTGACTACTACAGACGCCCCCCATTCTTTCAATTGTCAGAGCCTATGGATGGAAAGTCGGAAGAGCAAAGGTAGTGGGATACCTTTTAATGCCTTTGATGTTTGTAAGAAGATGAGATTCTGGATCATAAATGTGGATCTTCAGAATTTAATTGCAGGCTGTACAATTGGCTACTAGCTGTCACATTGGTCGGCTAGATCTCTCTAGGGTTAGATCCTGTATATCTTTAAATCCAGGAGACATAATTACTAGGAGGCAGGGTTTCATATTTTGGCGGCGACTGTTGACTTCTGCTGATTCGGTTGACAAAAAATCTTGGATGTGGACCGATTTTTCGGGGTTGAAAATTTGAATTGGAGACGGTTCGGTTTCTCTTTCATCTATAAATTATAACACCAAGGAAAATTTTAAACTAATCTACATCTCTTTTCATGCATGTTTTGATATGATCATGTTTTTGACTATTTGAAATGTTATTTATATTTCAAATCTTGAAAACATAGCCATTAGAATAGATTTAAAGGTTTAAACATTCATTTTTGGTAAAAACTATTGATCAGTTGTTTTCTGCCAGATTAGTCGACTTAAAGGATGTATAAGTCGACTAATCTGTCTTGACAGAACCCAGATTTCTCTCGGCCTGACTAAATTAGTTGACTAGTCTGTGTTTATAGAAACATGTATCAGAGTATCTAATACCATTAGTCAACTACCCTGGTATTTTAGTCAACTAATCTGGGTACCAGTCGACTAATCCGGTGATTAGTCAACTAATCTGGTGATTAGTCGACTGGGAAACACTTATTTTTAATTTATGGGTTTATATTTTGATCTATGAGTCAGCTTATTTGAGACATAAGTCGACTAACCAACTTCTATATTGACTTCCTGATTTTGATTTGATGCATTAATCGACTACCTTGATTATAAGACGACTTGGCAGTTTTAAATAAGTTTTTTTTGAAACAAAATACTATTTTAGAGGAGACCAAGTTGGACTTTGCATCTTCAAAACTAGATATTTAAGATTGATGGGCTTGGGTTTATTTTTTAGCCTTGAGCTTTAACCTAATAAGTGAACTTGCCATTAACCTGTCTGTATATATATACCAATGAGGGTTTAATTCTCACTTTGGATTAAGATTTAGAGAGAGACTAAGGATTTTCTCTTGGTGCAAGATTAGTAAGGAGAAGTTTCTCATCAAGGATTCATCTCCCTCTTTGCCTGTAAAGGCAAGTTCACATTTCTTAATACCTTTCTCATGTTCTTGATGCTTAGGGTGGCCCCATGAATTAAAACTATGACTTTTAGTATTTTAGACTGTTTAGATTCATGTGAGATTGTTATATATTCATGCTTTGATTAATGTATATACCAATATGAATTTGAAGTAGTTTGCATGAGTAAAACATAAGTTTTATCATATCTAAAAACATGATAAATAAAAATATAATTTTTAGTTTATGAACACGATTAGAATCATATAAGTTAATATATATTTATCACTTGATTAAGACTTTGTCCCTACATAAGTTTGTAGTAGATCGCCTGTGTAAAAATATGATTTTTATGAGATCTAGAAAATAGTTAATTATAAATATGATTTTAAATTGATAATATGCTTAGAATTGATTGAGTTTATTATATGTCCACCTATTGGTTAGTTACTTGAACCCATATGTGTTTGGATGGATTGACATGCCTAAAAAAGTGATTTTATGATATCTAGGAATACGATGAATAAAAATGTGATTTTTAGTTGGTAGAAATGCTTAAATTAAAGCATATATTATATTGATCCTCATGTTATGAATTCCATGTGGTGTGTGCATGAAAACGGTATGAACTTGATTTTATGACTTATCAATGCGTATATGTCTTTATGTGGTACCCATTCGTGGCTGGGGGATGCATGGCTATTTTTATGAGTCTTTTTTATTTTGTTTTTAGAATTATTTTGTTGGTTTTTTAGAATTGTTTTCTTAAAAAAATTTAAAAAAATTAGGAGGCTCGAGTCTTGTTTTGTTTCTTTTTAGGAAATTTTGTAAAAAATAAAAAAATATAAAAGATAAAATATATTTTCTGCAAATAGTTAGCTAGTTTGAAGGTGAATGATGATCCATGAGTGGATTTTAATGGTCAAATTAAGATGAAATAGTCCTAGAGTCTTAAAATAAAGAGTAGAATTCAAATTGAGAAAACATCTAAACTTAGTTTGAGTGTTATGTACCAACAACACTACACTATTAGTTCATAAATTTGGGATATTGATTAAAACTGGAATACATAAAAAAATGGTTTAAAAGAATAAAAAAATAATGCATGGCAATGGCACAAGTTTTACAAAATAATCATGGTAAATACTAGAAACACAATAAAAAGGTTCATCTCAACTATCATCAAAACAACTTGAAACTATATCAATATGATCTACACAAGGAATCAAATAAGAAAAACTAAAACTTTTATTAAAATAATAAAAAGACTTACAAGTTCTCAGATGACCAGCAGTCCCAATTTGCTCGGAAGATGAGAAAGAAAAAATATAATTAAAATCCTAGAAAAAATTTAAAAGAAAGGTCCCAAATGGAACTACCATGATTGTCGCACTCTAAACAAAAAGAAAAACAAAATAAAACCCTAAAAAAGCCTTAAATGAAAAGGATAGCTCCCTATTGTTGTCCTTGTTTTTTTATGTATAATAATATTTACACAAAAAGCACCTGAATTTTTTATATTTACATTTCAGCACCAGTTCAGAAATAGAAGCAAAACTTTTGACTATTTAGAGCAGCAAAATCATCAAATTAGCAGAAGTCTTCAACATAAAAATTGTATTCTTCTTAGGCGCTTAGATGACTTCTTTTAGTGTTCTGTAGCAAATGTTATGATAAAATATCACAAAATATTCGTATTGGGATTTGAATCAAACAAATAGTCTCACATTAACTAAACATGGGGATGGTCTTGGGTAGTATAAAGATTTGGGCAACTTAATCTAGAAGACTAGCTTTTTGAGATGGGGCCCCAAATCCTTCAATTGGTATCAGAGTCATGCCTGAACTTAGTCGTGTAAGTGGGTGATGTTCGATGTTGTTGATCCTCAATTTGGTGCAAGAAGGCGCAGTAGTGGACTCCTATAAAGCAATTTAGCTCGCGAGATATTTGGCAGCAGTGCTCCTTTGCAATGGGCGTACCGTCACCCACGCGGTGTAGAAGACTGATTGACTGTAGTTGGTGCTTCACATAAGGCTTGTCTGCCCCATGCAGTGAAGAGTTGAATCTTGATCAAGCATTTGGTCCTCCATTTTGAAGAAAAGTTGAGCTTGCAGGGAGACTCTTTGATCGAGGAGGGATTGTTGGGATTTGAGTCGAATAAATAGTCCTGTAGACTGTCTAAAAATCACTGAGGACAAGTTATCAGATGACAGAGTGTATATTTCAGATGCGAGGATAATCAAAGCCACTCGTGCAATGCCAAAACGCACGCTCGAAGCTTGCGTTCGAGCATCGCTACAATGCCAAGACGCAGGGCTCGAAGCTTGCGTCCGAGCATCGCTACAATGCCAAGACGCGTCTCAACGTCACCGCAGTGTCAAAACGCGAGGTTCAAAGTTCGCGTCCCAGCTTCACTGCAATGCCAAGATGCAGAGCTCGAAGGCTGCATCTTGCAAAGCTCAAAGCCTGCATCCAACAACATTTTCAGCGGCTAAACGTAGAGCTCGAAGCCCGCATCTCAGCATCACTATAATGCGAAAACACGAGGCTCGAAACCCATATCCTAGCGTCACTTAATGCCAAAACGCGAGGCTCGAAGCCTGCATCCCAGTGCAATGCCAAGACGCAGAGGTCGAAGCCCGTGTTTCAACTGCAGAAGAGCTTTGTGCTTCAGTTGTAACTGCCCTCATTATCGGGTCAGTTACTGTCCACGTAATGAGGAGAGTTAACCCCATTATAGAGAGAATTTAGGAGACAGTTTTACCCCTAGAAACCCCTATAAATAGCTCAGTTTGCTATTAAAGAGGGGTCAGAATTTTGATTGATCGAATTTGGTTGGAATTTTGGTGGATCGAATTTGATCAGGATTTTCAGCTAAGGAGCCCTGAAAAAGAGTTAACCTCTTTCTACCAACTTGCTGAGTATAATTTTTTGCCCAAGTCTCTTTGAGACTCTATTGGATAAGAGCTGTGCTACTCTGTTCATGATCCAAAGAGAAGATTCCCAGAAGAGCTTGATGTTCACCCAGTCAACGAAAAATAAGATTCACTTTCCACCACTACATCAAGAACCCAGCTTTAAACAAAGGAGAGATTCAATCACTCTTCCCTCTTTTGTAATCGGATTATTGATTTGTTGTAAATTTTTTTAAAAATCAAATAAAGAAGCTTACACCCTTTCAAATTTTTTCCGAGATATAAGAGATGGTGACTCCACTAGGGATTACTTTCTCCAATGAGGAGCAAGTTGTGGTGCAAGGTGACGTCAGTTTCATGAGAAAAACGGTCGAGTCACTCGTCGTGAAATTCGACCAGGCAAAGTATGAAGAATTCCTCTCTTCTGGCTCCAAGAGCCTGAGGGTGGCGCGGCAGTATCGCAAGGTCTCCTCGGAGGTTCGCTCTTAAGTTCCTTCGGAGACTTTCCCAAAGATGGCTTGCGCAAAGATCGTCATTTCTGGCCGCATCGCGCGCAAGGCCCGCGTCAACGTCTCCCACGAATCCTGCGAGACCAATGTCATTGAAGGCAATTTAGCCACGCCCTTCCTCTTTCTTAGCTTCAGGTTACCGAGGGTTCCCAACAATTTGTGAAGCGTAACCGAAATGCTGAATGTCGACAAAGGTGATGCGCACATCAACAACAGATGTAAGAAGCTAGAAAAATCATCTGTCATTAGATCCAGAACGCAAGGCTCATGCCTGCATCTCTTCTGAGTCATGTCAGACGAGTGAAGTTTGCGTTTGGAGACCAAAACACAGAGCTCAAGAGGCTTGTATTTCTGAGGCTTCACCTCCCAGACGCGATGTTCAGCAACCCAAGGTTCGTGCCTCTTCTCAGAGACATGAGACCCGCGTCTCTACGACAGAACGCGGGACTCATAAAATCCATGTTTCCCAAGTGTCCCTCGCTGAACGCGACGATCAGCAATGCGAGCTCCGCGTCTCTTCTCAGCAGAAGCATGAGACCCGCGTTTCTAAGCCAAAACGCGAGAGCCACGTATGTTCTACAGAATTTGAGCTCCGCGTCTCTGAACCTGTATCCTAGAGTTGCGACACAAGGTTAACATTCGCTCTCCAATGGCTAAGGAGCTGAAAAGTCCTCACCCCTAGATACTCAAGGCTTGTCTCTTCGATCCCCCTCCAACAGATTTAAGGGATTACTTGACAAAGAAGAGGAGTGTTCATCAAATTACTTCACTATGCTGCTGTGAACGGCTCATCACAACGGTGTTCTCTGAATGCCACTGCAAACAGTTGGTGTTCAAACGATTATCATCTACATCAGTCTTTTGCTCGGCTAAAAGGCGTCGTTCCCGTACAAGGAGAACTTTCTCTGATACAGAGTACCCTGAAGTTAATGCAAACATAGTAGGTCCAAGCACTAAGCCAAGCAAGATTAAGGGGAAGCAGCCAATAGTCAGCTCTGACAAGTCTGACAGCGAGCCGGAAGGAGTTTACCTGCATACTGGCACTCGAACTGGCGTGATAGCCCCAGTTGACTACAGTACCCTTACCCGGGGCATTGAAGTAAGTGAATCACACTCTGCCATTGTGAATCACAGGCCTCAAACTCTTCTGTAGAGAAGGAAGCCTTCGAGTATATAGTAAGCACTCCTAAAGAAATGGCCAGGCACTTTGAACAGCAAGCCAAGGCCCAGAGGGAACAGCTCGATATGATTCGCGCCAAACAAGAATCTATCGACACCCTCAAGCAGATACTTTCACAATTGCTTGAGGGTAAGAAGAAGCCGAAGGCCAAGACTCCTTCTAAGAAGTCCAAGGCAAATGAAAGGAAGGGGAAAGCTCGTCTTCTGCAAATACCGAGGAGGAGGAGCAGTCCAACTCTGAGTCATCCAAACCTCTATCCGAAGATGGAGGCAGTTCATAGAATGGGAGCACTCATTCCAAAAGGATGAATAAACTGGAACAGCGTCTTGAAGCCCTCGCCAATCGAAAAGGCCTCCAAGAAGCAAGAGCGGTCCGGCTATACCGACGGAATGGAATCTTATCCTGTACCCTTCTAAATTCAAAGCTCCTACCTTACAGGCCTTCGATGGCAAAGGGTCACCGAACGAACACAATTACTACTTCAAGTCTTAGACAGGGAATGTAGTAGCAAATGATGCCATCCTGGCGTGTTTGTTCATCGGCAATCTAAAGGGACTCGCTTTTGAATGGTTCATGAAGCTCTCAGAAGGCTCCATCAAGAACTGGGGTGATCTGGAGAAGCTTTTTCTTACTCGCTTCTTCGAAGACGACTCAAAGATTACCATGCCAACTCTCCTGGCAACGAGGTAATGAAAAGGAGAGTCAATTAAAGTATTTGCTAAGAGATTTTGAAATATGGCATTCTCATGTCCTAGCGGTATGACCAGGCCATCCTGGTGGAAACATGTCGTCACAATTTGCAAATCTCACTCCTTACTCAGATAGGAGTTGTAGAAAGTCGTACATGAAAGCAGTTAGTCCTGTTGGCCCAAAGGCCCATCACTCTAGATTTGATGATGATTAACTCATGTAGTTATAGTACTAATGATCTTGTGTTTAATTAGTCTCAGATTTGTGCTCAAGATCTTAGTAGGTGTTTAGCTTCAACAATGAATTTAAAGTCAAGTTTTGGAGCTAGCACGGTTTGATTCAAGAGCCTATGCATCAGACCACATCAAGTACTCAAGAGGAGTCTAGCTCTTTGGATCAAAGTTTGGACCAAGTCAAGAAGGAGAAGAAGACTTCAAGTGAAGACTCAAGAGAAGACTTGAGTCTAGGTTTGTTTTATTAAGATTTTGTTTTTAGATAAATGTAAAGGATAGAATAGTTGGTGGATTCCTCAAGTATACCATATACACTCACACACAAGATTTTATGTGTTTTCATAAAAGAGTTTTATTTTTGAAAAAATACAAAAGAGTTTTCATTTTGAAAAAAAACCGTTTTGGTTTTTGGAGTTTAATATACATGTGTTTTAACCAACACTATTTAGTCCTTATTGACAAAAATATAGATATTCCATCATTTATGTGTAGTGGATCATATCCATACACTCTATGCTTTAAAAGTGTTTAAATATCATGTTTTTGTATTTGGAGAAGTTTTGGAAAAATCTATTTGAAAAATACAGATTTTGTTTTATGCCAAAATTTCTAAGTTACAAAAATAGTTCAAAATGTTTATAACATGTCTTGATTTTACTCAAACACATATTTGTATATCAAAGTATTATACTGAACTTATTTTTGTAGATTTTTAGAGATTTTAAGGGATTTTATTAAAGAAAAAAAAAGTCAAGATTTTAATCCTTGAAAAGAACCTGTTCTGGCTTCTGCCGGTCGACCGAGCTAGGAGTCGGTCGACCGAGTCGGTCGACCGACGTGTACAAAACGTGCACGCCAGTTTGGCTGGAGGGCCGTCGCCGACCCGGTCGACTACCAGAGAGCTCTGCTCTATGGAAAGCCCCGGTCGACCGGGTCGGTCGACCGGCAGAGAGCTCTGCTCTCTATTTCAGGCCACGGTCAACCGGGCCGGTCGCCGCTAGCTCAACAGTCAGAAATCTGACCATTGGCCAGTCGACCGGGCCGATCGACCGACAGCAGTCTGGACTGCTGTTTTTGTCCCAACGGCTAGTTTTTCTAGCCTATAAAAGGGAGGCACCCATGGACTATTTTTAACAAGATTTTAAGTAGGTTTTGCCCCAGTTTTTCCTACTCTATTAAGAGATTTTCTCCACTTGTTTAAGAGCCAAATACTTCCATTCAAAAGGAGAGTTTATCAAGAGTTTTCAAAAGTGATTTTCTTGTGTTTTCCACCATAACTTTCATCCTTATTTTCTCACAATCACTTGAGCTATCCATTGCTATACCTATCCTATAGGGATCTTTGTTGTGAGAGGATTTGAGGTGATCAAAGTGTTTAGATCACTAAAGACTTCATCTTTGCTTTGAGGAGGCGGACTTGTGTGTTCGCGGTGTTTCGAATTCTAGTGAGAGCTCTTTGTAGAGGTGCGACCTGGCAAGCTTGCGTGCTTATGATATGTTGTTCTTGCTGGAACAAGAGAGGGACTAGAGAGTCCAAGAGTTCTAGTGGGAATTCCTTGTAGGTGTTGCGGCACCGAGTGATCCGTGGGATCGATTATAGTGGAAATCCTTCATAGTGTGAAGGCGGGGACGTATAGCAAGTGTGCTCGAACCTCAAAACAAATCTCCTGTGTTTGCGATTGCTCTCTCTATCTCTTACTTGTTTATATCTTGCATGCTTATATTGCTTTCATCTTTGTATGCTTGATATACATTTGTGCTCATATTGTTATATGCTTGGGGTTGTTTGCTAACACTTGTATTCAACCAAGAGAGCCAAAGCGGCACCTCAACTCTTATCTAGAGGAATCTTGAGGAGTTAGTCTCGAGCCCTTCACGGGGAATCCGGTTACACTCTTGTGTTATACTTAGTGTTTAGCTTAAGAAGCTTTAGTTTGCATTAATAGTTTTAATTCCGCATTAATTGACCATTAGATTAGCTAGTCACCTATTCACCCCCTCTAGGTGATTTCAATTGTATCAGAGCCACGTGCTCTTGATTTGGGTCTAACCACCTAGAGTTAAAGATTCTCTTTTATAGCTAATCACAATATATGTTTACACACACATGGATTTCATGTCACCTCCCACTTTTGACATTCTTAACATCCAAACTTGGAAAGTTAAGATGTCTATGTACCTCAAAAGCCTAGGCATTCATGTTTATCTTGCTACTATTAAACATTCATTTGTTAATAATAGCAAGTATTTTGAGGCTAACTCTAAAGCCATTCATGCTTTAAAGTCAACTCTAAATGATGATCATTTATGTAGAGTTACTAACTTTGATTCGGCTTTTGTAGTTTGGAACACTATCATCTCCCTTGGCAAACAAGAACAATATTATGCGGCGAGCGACTCGGATGTTAGAAGTGAAGCTTCCAACGTGTGCTACATGGTCTAAGGGGATAACCCCCTCGAGGTAAACACCGAATCCGAGCTAGAAGAGGATGTTGATATGCCATATGATTAACTTGCATCTTTTTGTCAACAACTTCTAGAAAAATATGACATGCTTAAATGGATAACAAGAAAATGAAAAATAAATTTGATTGCATGTTAAAAGAAAAAGATTCTTTTCAAACTAAATTTGAAAATGTTTCAAAAGAAAATGAATGTTTGAAAAATGAGAATATTTCCTTGCTTTCTAAATTGAATGATCTTTGTGAAGGAAATACTTCTTTGAAAGATAAAATTGTTTTTGTGGAAAACAAAAAGAAATTGCTTTGTAAGAAAACAACTCTTTAAAAAAAAATTTATTTCAAAAGAAAAAGCTAATGTTTCTAAAAAGAAAAGGTTTGTTGATCATGCTTTCATGCTACTACTATTGAAGTTAAATTTTTGAAAAATAAAATAGATTGTTTAAGCTCAACCTTGAGTAATTGTGTATTTAACCATAAAAGATTGGAATCCTTGTTTCAAAAGAAACAAGTTCCCCATGTTCATGCACATCACTCAAAACATGCATATGCGCATTTTGCACGCCATGATCATACTCATTCACATGTGCATAGTAGAGTGTACAATTGTACACATTGTGGCCGCAATGGCCATTTAGTAAGATTTTGTTATGATAGAATAAATTCTTTAAATTTTGCTAATAAGAATGTTTGGATTCCTTACAATGCTAACCCTCATGGACCCAAAGAAAATGGGTACCAAAGTCCCCACCTTTTGTATTTGATGTAGGTGCGGGCTTTCACACGACGTGAGAGATTTGGTGCCTTGATGGTGGATGCACTTGGACTTGATGGACATACATTTGATGCACCGCCATCAAGGAGGTTTGGTGGGACGACCACCATATTTTGGAGATTTAGAGTATAGTTCTTTTGGTTGGTAACTATCTCTAAACTCCCATTTAATTTTACATGCCTTTACATTTGATGAATTTTTAGCATGTTTTAGTTTTATGTTTAAATAATCATGCTTTGTATTTCATGTGGTAAACACTTGTTTAGATGTAGTTTTGTCAAAACTTGTGTATATACGTGTACAAGTAGTGAGCAACATTTGATTCATATACGTTTGCACTAATTGTTCATTTGTACTCACTACATGCACATGTATAGCCTAGTTTTGATGATTCCCTCATTTATACTTGTTTTGCCTATTTTTGAGTATGGTTTGCTTCATGTATATGCAATTTTTATTCAAATCTAATAAATATACATGTATACCCTTGAGTCTCTTGCCTTCATGCAAATTATATCATAGACTCATTTTAGTTTAAGATATGTATGTATATTGTTAGCCTTGGATAAATCATACATATACCTTGAAGGTTGTTTTAAATGAAAAATAAAATCTTTATGATTTTTATATTTGTTTGATAAAATGAATTTTCATGTTTTTCACATGATTGATGTTTTTGAGCTACATTGATTATCTTCATGGAAAATACTAATTACATGATTCTTGTACACTCACACTTTATTTGTTTATTCATGACTTTATTTTATGATTATTTTTGAGCCTTATAGATTTCGAGTGTCAACATTTATGTATTTAGTATGTTTCATGATAGACATATGATTTAGTTTCATGTTTTGAAGGATCTTTAACTAGTTTTATAAAAATTACTTTTAACTAGTTATTTATTCTTCATTTGGTAGTATTTTCACAATATAAATATTTCAAACTCTAGTTTTTGAAAACCCTTACCAACCCCTTAAAGGGCGGTCGGATGGGCGAACATGCCTTGTATGCCTTATTGAAAATATTTTATCTCGTGTATGAAAAGGGGTGGTTATTTATGAGTTATATACTTGATTTACATCATATTTTCAATTGGTATCTCAATTGATATTTTTTCGTGTATACTCTTAATTTGTTTTCTATATATGTATGCCTTCTCATTTCAAATAATATCAATTTCTATTGTTATTCTCTTTTCATACATATATATGATTTGTTTGTGCTTGAGTTACAAGATAATTACATGTTTAAAGCACAACGTATGTTTATGCTAAGCTTGAATTAAATCTTGATTTCAATTGATTTCTCAATTGGTAATTTTTATAAGCTTATGCATTATTTTCAATTGGTATTTTTAATGTACAATAAACTTCAATTAGTATCATTGGTATCTATTTATTTCAATTGGTATCCATATATTTCAATTGATATCAATATGTTTCAATCTTCAATTGGATTTAAATTTCATTTGGTATCAATATGTTTTACCTACTTAGTATCAAAATTTATCATGTACTTCTATTGATTTCAATATTTGATGTAAATTTAAATTGGTATCAAAATATTTTCTTTCATTGGTATCAAAATGTAAAATGTTTCGATTTCAATTGGTATCGATTTCAATTTTTCAATTTCAATTGGTATCACGAATTTCCTATTTCAAATGGTATCTATATCTTGTGATATCTTGATTTGTTGATTTAAGAAGAATTCAAAATTTGTATTGTTTATTTACAATTAGAATCATAAAATTTTGGTTATTTACAAAGGTATCTCAAAATGTGCTTTATTACCTTGAGTAAATTTCAAAATTTGTTTTAAGTAATTATCAAGATTTGTGTTAAAAATGTTTTGATTTGTATTGGTATATGCAAGGGAAGCTTAACATCTCTTCTACATATAGATTCATGTTGAGTGTATCTTATATTGAGTGTATCTTATATTGAGGAGCTTGACAACTCTTCTTTATGCGATACACGTGTGTAGGGGAGCTTCACATCTCCTCTTATGCATTGCATATTATGTGTTATGTGAATTAGGGCTTATCATCCCTTCTTCATGTAATGCATGTATGTAAGAAAGTTAACTTAGCGTCTTCCTCTTCATGAATGTATATCGCATATATCTCTTTATTGGTTGATTTGATTTCACCCTTTTATTGATTTTTGTTTCGGACAAAAAGGGGAGTACATTGTTTTGTGTTTACTTTAACCCCTTTGTTGATGATTGACAAAAAAAGGGAGAAAGATTTTGAGTTTATATATGCATATTTGAGTTTTGCATATATTGAGTTTATGCATATTTATGCATTGTGTTTATGCATCTTTTGTTTTACAAAATGGGAGAATGTTTTTGAAAGTTTAAACAAAAAGGGGGAGAAAAGTTTTTGAAAAAGGATTTTGGATTTATGTTTTGTCTCTTACCTTATTGATGCATATATGTTTGTTTAGTTTCATGTGCTTCATTGAATATATATTGTTTATTATTATGCATGAGTTAAGGGGGAGCTTCTTTGAAGCTTTACTTTAATCCATTCATATATAACTCCATGAGTTTTGTCATCATCAAAAAGGGGGAGATTGTTAGCCGAAAGGCCTATCACTCTAGTTTTGATGATGATTAACTCATGTAGTTATAGTACTAATAATCTTGTGTATAATTAGTCTCAGATTTGTGATCAAGATCTTAGTAGGTGTTTAGCTTCAACAAAGGATTAAAGTTAAGTTTTAGAGCTAGCACGATTTGATTCAAGTGCCTATGCATCAAGACCACATCAAGTACTCAAGAGGAGTCAAGAAGGAGAAGAAGACTTCAAGTGAAGACTTGAGTCTAGGTTTGTTTTGTTAAGATTTTGTTTTTAGATAAAAGTAAAGGATAGAATAGTTGGTGGATTGCTCAAGCATGCCATGTACACTCACACACAAGATTTAGATGTGTTTTCATAAAAGAGTTTTATTTTGGAAAAATACAAAAGAGTTTTCATTTTGAAAAAATACCATTTTGGTTTTTGGAGTTTAATATATACATGTGTTTTAACCAAAACTATTTTAGTGCTTATTGACAAAAACATAGATATTCTATCATTTATGTGTAGTGGATCATATTCATACACTCTATACTTTAAAAGTGTTTAAAATATCTTGTTTTTGTATTTGGAGAAGTTTTGAAAAAAATCTATCTGGAAAAATACAGATTTTGTTTTATGTCAAAATTTCTAAGTTATAAAAGTAGTTCAAAATGTTTGTAACATGTCTTGATTTTACTCAAACATGTTTGTATATCAAAGTATTATACTGAACTTATTTTTGTACATTTTTAGAGATTTTATGGGATTTTATTAAAGAAAAAAAGCCAAGTTTTAATCCCTAAAAAGAACCTGTTCTGGCTTCTGCCGGTCGACCGGCCGGTCGACCGAGCCAGGAGTCGGTCAACCAAGTCGGTCGACCGATGTGCACAAAATGTGCACGCCAGTTTGGCTAGAGGGCTGGTCGACCGACCCAGTCGACCGCCAGAGAGCTCTGCTCTCTGGTAAGCCCCAGTCGACCAGGTCGGTCGACCTGCAGAGAGCTCTGCTCTCTGTTCCAGGCCACGGTCGATCGGGCCAGTCGACCGCTGGCTCAATGGACATAGACAAAGTTTCCCTCTAAACCCCAACAAGCTAGAGGGGATAGCTCTTCAAGTCAGCCACGCGCCAATAAATAGTACTTCTTCAAGGACGAGCATATCGATTCGTTGTTCAAGTTTCTCAACAAGAGCAACAGACTAAAGCTTCCTGAAGCTAAACGTCCCGAGGAGGTCGGCAAGACCGACAATCCTAACTGCTGCTTGTACCACAGGATGCTGGGACATCCTACCAAGAGCTGTTACATCTTAAATGACATCCTCCAAATTTTGATTAATGTGGAGGTGCTCAAGCTTCGCCCAGAACAGAAGAAAGTGATAGCTAACATGACATCATTTCTTCAATTCGGGGTACAGCCTCCAACGTCGGCCGGAGTAGTTCCCATCCCGAAAGGGGAACTAAGGCTACTCAATATAGATCCACACCACCAACAAGAGAAAGGTCCCATACCCATTCCTACTCCTCAGGGAGAATGTGGGTTCATTCCGACCTTGTGGAAGGTCAACACTAGACTACTGTTACCAACAGGAAGTCCAGGGGCAAAACAAAAGCTTCGCCTTACAATGTGGTGTATGCTTCCTCCTGGGAAGCAGAAACAGATGTCCCTTCTCTAACTAACTCGGAGGAGGAGACACTCATCCTTGCGATAGAACTGAATGCACCACTCATAGTAGGGACCCGCTTTGGTCTGTCGTACTTAAAGAAATACAACAAAATGGGGGCAAATCTGCCTAAACCCACCCCTGAGCCAACCAAGCAATCCACGAAGCAACCCGTGGAGAAGCAAAAGGAACTTCGGTATTCCAAGGCCCTCCCGTAGGACAAAGCAGAAGGAATTTTAGCACCTTACCGCTTTGATGTCTTAGCTCAACTGGCCAATATCCCAGCCAGGATCACCCTTTACGATCTCCTGAGACTATCAAAGTTAACAAGAGAAGTTTTAGCTGATACTGAGCTCTTCATGGCCCGGATTCTGGTTGAACCACAGGAGGAAGATGAAGAAGACTGCCTCCACACCTCTCAACATACCCCCTTGCATAACCTTCACTCCATATGACATGCAGGTTAAAGGGAAACATGATAGGTCCCTGTACTTCATGGGGTATATTGGATCGTCTGAAGTGAGCCACATTCAGGTGGATCCAAGATCTGCGTTGAGTATTATGCCCGCCGGGTCATGCAACACTTGGGAATCCCCACTCACTGATTGAACGCCACTCAAACTACCATTTATGGCTTCAACGCTAATGGTACGCACCCAATGGGAAATATCAAACTCAAATATCAGATCGGGGACCTAAGATCCGAGGTGACGTGCTACATTATTGACGCCGACACTTCGTATAATTTATTGCTGGGACGACCATGGATTCATCGCAACTCCATTGTCCCTTCTACTCTCTATCAAGTCATGAAGTATATTGACGGAGATGGCAAAGTCTGAACATTGTTCACCGAAAGACATCCGTTCAAGGAGTAGAAAATTACTTCACAGACTCTTTCCTGTACCAGGATTCTCTAGAGACAAAACAAGAATCCCCACCCAGAGGAACCAGACTCCAATAATGAAGCTGATGTTGAGCCAGAGGCAGAAGAAGAATGTTTTTGGGAATTGAACTCACTTGTAACGTGCATTAATAAGCTCAATGTCAATAACACTACCAATGATATAGGCGAGTGGTATATTAGTGAAGAGTAAGATTTGGCTTACTTTTTTGTGTTTACATCTGATTTCGTGCCATCAGATACTAGTACCGATGTCGGTGATGATCCCTGATCGGTAATAGATGCCCTGATATCATTGCACGTATCGGTAAGATCATCTCTCATGGTATATCAAGGCGTCAGTGATGTGTAAGGATCTTTCTTCAAGGTCCTAGCAAGACTCAAAGGCCAAAAATCGATCCTTTTCAAAAAAGTCGAGTCCAAATAAATGACTTGTGAAGACTCAAAAATCGAGAATGAACCTCCTCAGTTCTCTGATTACGAGCCAAATGTACTCAGAATGATGAAAAATAAGGGTATGACCTAACAAGTGGTCCTTGCTTGAATTTTGGCAAAAGAAGGAGAACATTGCTTCGATCCTTCATTCCAAAAGGGAAAACCTCTAATTATTATCATCGAACTCGCAGGGGGTTGGGCTATGTGTCAACTCCAATCCCGTCGGCCTCTGAGTCTGAAGAGTCATTATATAATAACCACTCATCAGGCACATTATTATGGGAGTCAAATGTCAGTATCGATAACATCTTCAAAGATCTTTTGGTAAACATGATTTTAACAAGCCACCCGGAAGATGGAGATGAAGAAATAATCCAGTCGAATACAGATCCTTGGATCAAACAACTAAATACTTTCTGGGTATTCACTTTGAACAACGTGAACCACCCACAGAGGATAAGGTAACCCAGATTAATCTGGGAGATGAGGCTAATCTTAAGCCCATCTTTACAAGTAAAAGCTTATCACCCCCCGAGAAGGAAGATCTAATATCTCTTGTGCGAGAGTATATAGATGTCTCCTTTTATAACGACAAGGATATGCTCGGGCTTGATCCTCAAGTGTCTATGCATTGTCTCAACGTCAATCTGGATGCGAAGCCCATCAAATAACAGCAATGATGGTTTCGTCCGGAGATAATGGAAGCAAGCTAGTCGGAAGTCAAGAAGCTTATAAACTCCAATTTTATCAGGGAAGAACAACACCTTGATTGGGTAGCCAATATCGTCCCAGTCACCAAGAAGAATGGGAAGATCTGGGTTTATATTGATTTCCATAATCTAAATAAGGTGTGTCTTAAAGATGAGTTTCTCCTTCCAATCACGGATGTTATGATAAACAACACGTGTGGATTTGAACGAATGTCTTTCATGGACGGATTCTCTGGGTACAATCAAATTAAAATATACCCGGACGATGAGAAGCATACATCTTTCAGGATACCATTGGGGGTGTATCGCTATACTGTCATGCCCTTCGGATTGAAGAATGCGGGGGCGACATACCAGAGAGCTATGAATACAATTTTCCATGAGAATATACGCAGAATAGTAGAATGCTACATTGATGATATTGCAGTGAAAAGTCATGCCAAAGGCATTACATAGCAGATTTGAAGACGGTATTCGATATCATGCGGGCACATCAATTGAAGATGAATCCCACCAAATCCTTCCTGGGGGTAGCCAGTGGTAAATTCTTAGGGTTTGTCGTCACATCCAAAGAAATCCACCTCGACCCAGAGAAAGTCCGCGCTGTCCAAGAGATGCAACCTCCAAGAAATCTTAGAGAGCTTAGAGGATTGCAAGGTCAATTAGCATATATCTGGAGGTTTATCTTAAATCTCTCAGGACAATGCCAACCCTTCACTAAATTGATGAAGAAGGGTGTTTCATTCATCTGGGATGATGCATGCCAACAAGCGTTCGAGGAAATCAAGCGGTACCTCACGCATCAACATATCCTTACAGCTCCGGTGTCAGGAAAACCTTTCCTGATATACGTACGAGCGAGGGCTTTTGATTGGTCACTAATATTGCACATTTATTATCATATTCTCATTCTTATTATAGAATAAACTCTGCTTTTTCCTAATTAAATGTTTAATTTATTTGCAGGCCCATTCCTAAAGGAGAGTGAAGAGAAATGAGCCCAAAAGCCAATCAAATTCTGAATTAAATCAGAATTAATTTGAACTCAGTAAATCAGGGCAGATCAGATCGATTCAAATCGGTTGAAAATCAGTTAGAACAAATCCCTACAAATCGATCAGTTGAAGCCAAGGATCAAAGGCCATTCGGTCAAAATCCCAAACTTAAACTGCAAATCCAGCTGAAGATAAAGATAAATCGACAAAACGGGGAGCACCACCAACAGGGTGTGGCCACCTGGCCATACCCTGGCCGTAGAAACGCGGCCAAAGCCGTGTTTTTGCGGCTTGGTTAGTGAGTTAGGGGGAGCGTTTGCTCCCCTATCTTCTCACACCTCTCCCCTCTGGGTTTTTGCCTATAAAAGGCAGGATTTTCACTGAAAATGGGATGACCATGCAGAGATAGGATTTAGTCTAGTTTTTCATTCTTATAGTGTAGGTTTTTATTTTTCTTTTCATGTAATTTTTAGTTTAATTTATGTAATCCAGAGGAGATCAGTGTTTCATAGGAGAACGAGAACGAAGCTTGTGCTGAGAGTGATACTAGTGTAAGATTTTCTTCTTTTCTCTTATTGTTATAAAATTGAATCTATAGTTCCCTTTTGTATGTACTTTGTTTTTTTGTTGTTCTTCTTCTTCTTTACTTTTCTTCTTTTGGTACAATTGTTATCCAAGTGAGTCTAAAAGCATCGAAAGAGCCTTGCCTTTGCGAGTGCCAACTATAGCCCCAAGACGATGGATTTTGAGTTTCATTCTGTATCACTTCATACTTGCAACGTCTTGATGATATAAAGTGGAGGAAACGGGAATCAACTCTTATGGGATTTACGTTGATCGCCTCGCTTTAAGGTAACATTATTGCAAAAGATTCAAGGTAAGTATTTGGCCAAAAGAAGTAAGTAATTCTTAGTTTCTTTTCTTTTATTCATTTACTTTAGAACACCACAATCCACCAAATCTTTTTTCACTCTTTTTCAATCTCATTTGTACAAATCACTTCTTATTTCTCCACCTTCTTATTCTACCGCTTTCTTTCTAACTCAACTTTAGCTTCATTTTTCTCTTTTCTTTTTAAGAAACTAAAGAACTTTAACCTTTAATGGTAACATAAAAGAGAACTTACTAAAAAGCTTCTATCGCTAGTCCCTCCTTGTGGATCACGACCCGCATAGCCACTTACTATTGCGGTAGAATTGAGCACCTTGCACTCTTTAATCTTAAGTTCTGAAATACTATATTTTGTGTGCAGGTTCTAACTCAATCAAATTTTGGCGCCGTTACCGGGGAGGGACGGTAAGTATTTCTCTTTTTAGATTTACATTTTTGGTTAACTTTCTTGTTTGTTCTTGGTATACAGGTTTGACAATAAGGAATTTATGCTGCAGTGGACACATAAGTGGCCTTGGACTCTGCTCAAGAAAGCAGAGTCAAGAAGCCCTTAGATTTGCTACAGTCCTGTGGCAAACTGAGTGAACTACTAACTTGTATTTTCTACAGGTTGGCTGAATTGCGCAATTTAAATATCTGTAGCATTTATTTCCTTGTTTGATTCACTGTATTTACCTTCTAACCTAAACAGTAAAATGATGATTGTAAATGCTAAAATGATTTAGACTTTGCATTTAGGCACGTGTCTATTTCATTACATTTTCTATTTACTGTTGAAGAGTGCTGGAGCAAAGATAAGTGTGCATAGCATCTAGTATAAGAACACTTTTGGATTGTTTACATTGCTTAAGTGTTGCTTTTCTTGTACACTGCACTAAATTGATCTAAGGGCTTGTCCTATAAACAAGATAAGGTGGGGAAGTCATTACCCTCCCTTAGCCCACAAACAATCTCCTCACTCACTAACCCAAACCGAACTAAAAATGAGTAGACGTTGGCCCTAGGGATATCTCGGACTCAATTAGGAGATTATCCTAAGGGGAAAAGGTGTTGGAATTTGACTCCTGCCAAATCAGTGTCTAGGAAGGGGATTAAGGGCCGAAAGCCCGAAGGTTGGTGGTTACTTAATTAAGGAACGTCTTTGACGGATAACCTCCCACCAATCTTGCCCTGACCTAACTGATTAGCTTGTGGTCAAAGTCTGCATTATACCTCCTATGGACAGTCTAACCAGTTAGGAGTCGTCTAGGTGAAAGGTCTACCCTAACTTAGGTTAGAATTTTTTCTTTTTTGTTTTCTTATTTGTTTGTTTTTTTTCTTTGTTTGTGTTTTATTGTGTGATATGGCTTATAACAATAATTTTTCAATTTTAATGGTAATCCATATTACACACCAACATCTTTTTCGGATATTAACAACCCGACATATCATAACTTTAACCAACCTAGTGTGCCGGATTGGTCTTATCCGAATCAATATAACCCATGGCCCCAATCTTATAACCATAATTTCTAGAATAATTTTAACTCTTCACAGAGTCAGTGGGGATTCACCTCCCCGAGTTAAATTTTCAACCAACTTGCCCTCCTTATCCACCTTGTCCACAATATTTTCAAGATTCATACTCAGTTCCACCAGTCCAAAAAAACCATCAATTTTTGAAATGAGTATGCGTGAGTCCAAACAAAAATCACAAAATCTGATAGACTCACAATTTCACCACCAATTTCTAGATAACACTTCATCTTTTCAACAAAATGATGAACCAATCAACTATGAAAAGATGCTTGAAGTCATGACTCAGGCTCAAAACGCTCGTAATCATGACATAGATATGATGGTCC
Organism: Agave tequilana; assembly: GCA_038442645.1. Classification (NCBI taxonomy): domain Eukaryota; kingdom Viridiplantae; phylum Streptophyta; class Magnoliopsida; order Asparagales; family Asparagaceae; genus Agave; species Agave tequilana. Next base: position 130,981 of record JAVJIF010005837.1, on the reverse strand, counting down.
AAAGTCTACGTTCTCATCGTTTGGCCAGTTTTGATGTCGCTAACCATTCTGTTAGAGCTGAAGAGTCATTTTATTTTGGAAAACAAGGCTTCATTTCAGAATAATCATTTGAACTTGCCCAAACTCCAAATTTTGAAAATGACATTGACAGTTTAGCAAGTTATCCCCTGAAATTGAACTTGAGAATGAATATGATCATGAACCTCAATCTAGTGATTTAATTCTACTTCCTGATTCAATTATGACTCCAGTCTTCACCTGATTTCAATCTTTTTCCTGAGTCAACATTGGATCCTGTGCCAATTCATAATGAAATTGAATCGCCCATCTTTGATGATCATTTTATTGAACTTGACCAATTTCATACTTTTGAAAGTCCCATTGACAAATTGGCAAGTTCTCATTTTTATGAAATTGAACTCAATGAGAAATGTGACCTAGATTCTCCAATTTGTGATCCAGCTCAAATTCTCAAATCAATATTGACTCCTGTTTTGTTACCCAATTTGAGTAATATTTTAGAGTCAGTTTTAATTCTCACACCTGTCATTCTTGAACTTGAATCACCAATATTAAGTCACATTCCATTGTGGGAAAATGAATGTGGACTTGAGTTTCAAATTCTTAATTTGGACCCACTTCCTGAACCAATATCGACTACTGAACCTTTACTTGACTTAAGTCACTTTCTTGAGTCGGTATTAGTTCTCGTACTTCTTAAGTCCAAGTCAATCATTCTATCTTTTCACACTCCATTTTGGGACAAGGCGGTTGACAAATTTGACTTCAAAATTAATTATGAAATTTAGAAATTAGATGGGGTTATATTTTTAATAAAAATCCTTCATGGATACATCATTTTAATGGGTTCTATTAGAGAGATTTCCGGTGGGTTCCTCCGAACTCCACGAAAAGTCGATTGGGCCGCATTTCGTGGACCAATCAGACAGCCACCGGAACCACCACCTTAAGGTAACATTTTCCTTCCCTTTCTTCTTTTACATGCATCTATACATTAATCATACATTGAGGACAATGCATGAGATAGGTGTGGGGGAGGGTTCTAACATAACTTAAGTTTTTTCTTTTTATAAAAAAAAATTTAACATTTTCTTTACTTTTAAAAACTTTTGAAAATAGAAACAATATTTGGACATATTTTTTGTAAAAAACTAAGTCAATTTTAAGGAATAGGAAAATCAAAATTAGTATTTCTTAAACTTGGTCAAAATAAGATTATTTGTTTGATTTTTAGAGTTAGGAAGATAATTTGTCAAAGTAATTTAGTCTTGATCTTTACCTTAATGAAATATGCACACTTCATGCACTTACACACTTAGGGTTCAAAAAAACGAAGATTCTTATGCCTTATAAAAAAAATAAAAAAGAAAAAAAATATATCTATGAAAGATGAACAAATCTAATTATTGATTAGCTAGGTGCTTTGGTCTAAGTAAACCTTAGTATTTATGCGAAAGATGATTAGATAAGTTTGAGAAAAAAAAATATATAAAATCCTCTGATTAAGCTGGGTATTTGTGCCTAATAAAGCATAAGAATTCACGCCTAAAAGGGGTTCATAAAATAAAATCCTTAGTTTTGTGGCCTTATTTGCTCGAGTACTTAAGTCCTTGGGGTGTTTTCTCACCCGGTGCCCTAAGACCGTTTGGTTTGGGAGTCCTCGATTAAAGGCTCGTTACATGGGCAGACTAGAAAGCCTAATAGAACTAAGGAATAATACCACCAAATATATATATATATATATATATATATATATTATATATATATATATATATATATATATATATATATATATATATATATATATATATAAGGCATAAGAGTTAGAGTTAAAGAACCCTTAGTCAAACTTCACAGTCACGATGGTGCATATGACTCAAGGTAAAGTAATAGACTAGGTGAAGTACAATTTGACTCCTTGCTTTGATTGATAACAAATTTTTGAATAGAGACTAAGTTTAGGAATGAAAAATTCAGTTTTCCTATAACTTATAGATTACTTAAGTCTTACAATTATATTTCAAATATTTTTCTCTTTCAAAATACTTTTCGAAAATACTAATTCTTTGTTTCTCTTTCTTTATGGATTTTGTGGGTGTAATCCACTGAAAACCCTCACGAGACAAAACTCGTCCTCTAGGGTTAACCTAGAGGTTTAACGGCTTGTTGCACATGCTCAGTGCAATCGCGTGACCTGCGAAAGTGGTCTAATAATCCTTAGTATAGTTTAATTGTTTTGCTCGAGGACGAGCAAAAGATAGGTATGAGGGTGTGATTGGTCACTAATATTGCACATTTATTATCATATTCTTATACTTATTATAGAATAAACTCTGCTTTTTTCTAATTAAATGTTTAATTTATTTGCAGGCCCATTCCTAAAGGAGAGTGAAGAGAAATGAGCCCAAAAGCCCATCAAATTCTGAATTAAATCAGAATTAATTCGAACTCAGTAAATCAGGGCAGATCAGATTGGTTCAGATCGGTTGAAAATCAGTTAGAACAAATCTCTACAAATCGATTGGCTGAAGCCAAGAATCAAAGGCCATTTCGTCAAAATCTCGAACTTAAACTGCAAATTCAGCTGAAGATAAAGACAAATCGAGAAAACGGAGAGCACCACCAATAGGGTGTGGCTACTGGCTACACCCTGGCTGCGGAAATGCGGCTAAAGCCGCGTTTCTGCGGCTTGGTTAGTGAGTTAGGGGGAGCGTTTGCTCCCTCTATCTTCTCACACCTCTCCCCTCTGGGTTTTTGCCTATAAAAGGCAGGATTTTCACTGAAAATGGAACGACCATGCAGAGATAGGATTTAGTCCAGTTTTTCATTCTTTGTAGTGTAGGTTTTTATTTTTCTTTTCATGTAATTTTTAGTTTTAATTTATGTAATCCAGAGGAGATCAGAGTTTCATAGGAGAACGAGAACGAAGCTTGTGCTGAGAGTGATACCGGTGTAATATTTCCTTCTTTTCTCTTATTGTTATAAAATCGAATCTGTAGTTCCCTTTTGTATGTACTTTGTTTTTGTGTTCTTCTTCTTCTTCTCTACTTTTCTTCTTTTGGTACAATTGTTATCCAAGTGAGTCTAAAAGCATCGAAAGAGCCTTGCCTTTGCGAGTGCCACCGATAGCCCATGACGATGGATTTTGAGTTTCATTCTGTATCACTTCATACTTGCAACGTCTTGATGATATAATGTGGAGAAAACGGGAATCAACTCTTATGGGCTATACGTTGATCGCCTCGCTTCAAGGTAACATCATTACAAAAGATTCAAGGTAAGTATTTGGCCAAAAGAAGTAAGTAATTCTTAGTTTCTTTTCTTTTAATCATTTAGTTTAGAACACCACAATCCACCAAATCTTTTATCACTCTTTTTCAATCTCATTTGTACAAATACTTCTTATTTCTCCACCTTCTTATCCTACCGCTTTCTTTCTAACTCAACTTTAGCTTCATTTTTCTCTTTTCTTTTTAAGAAACTAAAGAAGAACTTTAACCTTTAATGGTAACATAAAAGAGAACTTACTAAAAAGCTTCTATTGCTAGTCCCTCCTTATGGATCACAACCCGCATAGCCACTTACTATTGCGGTAGAATTGAGCACCTTGCACTCTTTAATCTTAAGTTCTGAAATACTGTATTTTGTGTGCAGGTTCTAACTCAATCAGCTTTACTAGCCCAGAATAATGATAAGGGATACAAGCAGGCAATCTACTATCTGAGTAGAACCATAACCGGAGCTAAACATCGGTACAACCTGATAGAAAAATAACGTTTGGCGTTGGTATTCGCCATCCAGAAGATGCGACACTACTTGGCAGGCCAAACCATACACGTCATATCAAAAGTCAATCCTTTAAGATTGCTTATAATGAAGCCATCATCACTGAATGGTCGATTGGCAAAATGGGCCATGTTACTCTCCCAATATAAGATGCAAGTCCTGCCACAAAAAGCTGTGAATCGATAGGCATTGGCAGATTTATTGGCTGAGCATCCAGATCCAAGGACAGCCAAATTTTGTGAAGATCTCCCAGATGAGATCGTTGAAGTTTGCTTGACCCAGACATCTTTCAAAGGACAGGTGTGGCAACTCTTCTTCGACGCCGCATCAAGAACGGGTCCTCGAGGAAGTATTGTAGCAGGAGTGGGGGTAATACTTGTCTCCCCACAAAACTACGTAATCCCTCGTGCATTCCATTAACTGAGCCATTTTCCAACAATGTAGTGGAATACAATGCTCTCTTGATTGGGATACAAATAGCCGATGAGATTGGCGTTAAAAATCTCGAAGTATACGATGACTCCAAACTCATCGTTAACCAGTTCGCGAGGAGTACGAAGTCAGACATGAAGACTTGGTATCCTATCATAACACAACTATCTACATGGCAGAGAGATTCAAAAACTTCTACATTAATTATGTACCTCGCCAGCAAAATGCACATGTAGATGCACTGGCATCTCTCTCTGCTTCCTTGGCTCTTCTAGCTGGAGCGGCAGAGAAAATACTCGTCTAAAGCCATGACTTTTATTGTCCAACGTTTGCTTTTGAAGACTACCAAAAACCAACAAGAGACCTTCAAGTCAAGAGGATCTAGAGACTTCAACTGGTCCAGAGCTCAGGGATTAGCGATTCCCGTATATCGACTATGCATTTTATGACATTTTGCCTGATGACCCTACAGAGATGGCTGCCATTAAAAGGAAAGCTCCTAAATTCTACTACAATGTGATCACAAGAACACTATATCGCCGATCGCATGATGGGATCCTCCTCCGCTGCCTATCACATAAAGAGGCACATGAAATACTCAAAGAGGCTCATGACGGTATGTGTGGAGCTCACCAACCTGGTCTAAAACTAAGAGATCGACTCCGAAGACTCGGATATTATTAGCCAAAGATGATCCTTGACGCCATTGCTTACGCTAAGCGATGCCATACTTGTCAGATCCATGGTGACTTCATTCATCAGGCACCATGACATCTTCGCCCTACAACTTCTTCCTGGCCATTCAAAATGTGGGAACTGGATGTGGTTGGTCCCATCAGCCCACCTTCATCCAAAGGACATCGGTTTATCTTAGCCATAACCGATTACTTCTCCAAATGGGTTAAAGCTATCCCCTTAAGGGAGGTAAAGACATCTGAAGTGATTAATTTCATTAAACATCACGTGGTTTATCGCTTTTGCGTGCCACGACGAAGCGTCCATGATAATGGGCCTCAGTTCGTCAGCCAAGCCTTCCAAAGATTCTGCAACAAGTTCAGGATCCAAAGTGTGTCTTCAACGGCATACTACTCAGCCGCTTACGGCCTTACAGAAGCTTTCAATAAGACCATTGGGAAAATTCTCAAGAAATTCATCTCGAAGAGCCAACACCACTGGGATGATAAGTTAGGTGAATGCTTATGGGCTTATCGCACAACAGTGAGTACCCCAACGAAAACTACACCGTTCTCTTTGGTATACGGATATGAAGTCGTACTCCCACTAGAAATTTAGATCCCATCTTTACGTGTTGCCTTAACAATAGAGATGACAAATGAGGAGAAGCATCGACTGCGACTCTAGGAGCTGGAAGCTTTGGACGATAAACACTTGCAAGCTCAACAGCAAAATGAGCTCTATCATGCTCGAATTACCAGAACCTTTAACAAGAAAATCAAGGAGCGAACTTTCAAGGAAGGTAACCTTATCTTAGCTATCAGAAGACCCATGGTGATAACGCATAAGACCAAAGGGAAATTCTAGCCTAAATGGGAAGGACCATTTGTAGTGGAGTCGGTCTATTCGAATGGAGCATACCTCTTTATAACCCCAGATGATGATACGCTCGTGATGCCGAACAAAGACAGATTCTTGAAGAAGTACTATTCTTGATAGGATTCTTCCTATGATCAGGTTAACATTACACCTCTGATCAAAACCTCCAGATCCAAGATGTTTGGAAGAGCGCCAAAGAAAAGCTTCTTTCTTTCTTCAATGGATCACATTACGGTCGATCATCGTCGAGCCGATCGAACGCTGGTTACATCATGATGCATGATGTAAACTTCAAAGAAGAAACAAAGTGAGAAACTTTGGTTTTAGCCTTGTTACTGTTCTCAAACTTGACAGGATTTTACCTCTGATCAAAACTTTCAGATCCAAGATATTTGGAAGAACGCCAAAGAAGAGCTTGCTTCTTTCTTTCTTCAATGGATCACATCACAGTCGATCATCATCGAGCCGATCGAACGCTATTTACATCATGATGAATGATGTAAACATCAGAGAAGAAATAAAATCCAAGATGTTTAGAAGAGCACCAAAGAAAAGCTTCTTTCTTTCTTTAATGGATGACATCACGGCGATCATCGTCGAGCCAATCGAACACTGGTTACATCATGATGCATAATGTAAACATCGAAAGAGAAACAAAGTGTGAAACTTCAGTTTTAGCCTTGCTACTCTTCTCTAGTTTATCTATAAACATTCGACGCCTTTGACGACTAAGGATAGAGGAAAATGTTGGCTTTTAAGTCCAACATAAGTTCTCGACAACTCATCTTGCTGAGGGGAATAGCATGACTAGCCCAACTCAAACGGTAGTTGGTAAAGGCATACCAAATCCGTTGATAGCTGAGGATTTGCTAAAAATTCTAAGACTTGGTCCCGTCCTCTCCTCCAAAATCTCTTACCAATTCTCGCCCACGGAATGGTAGGACCACAAAAATAGCTGTGTCCATTTTCTCGACGAAATGAGCAGAGACTTGTCACGTTAACAGTAAACCTCTGACAAACCAGTTTTCTCGATCTCCAGTGGAATCAGTCAAGTTAACATTAAACCTCTGACGATAAAACCCACTCAAAATCTTCGCTGTTATGTTAATATTACACCTCTAACGGTAAACCTCTCATGCCCTTAGAAAATTAATGTTTGTCACATTAAATATAACACCTCTGACAATTCATTCTATTTTCCACCAAAGTCCCCTACCAATTCTCTCCCATGGAGTGGTAGGCCCACAAGCTCAATCATTGCTATGTAAATACTACACCTCTAACAGTGAAAATTTTCAATCTTCCCAGCGAGTATGAACTTCACTTGTTATTCTCCTCAATAGAATGACAAGTCTTCAAAATTGTTCATTTCACAAATCAACTCTTGTTAAGTTAACACTACACCTCTGACATTCCAAACTTCATTTGTCAATTCTCGTCAATAGAATGATAAGTCCTCAAAATTGCTTATATCGCAAATCAACTCTTGTCATGTTAACATCATACCTCTGATAAATTACTGTTATGTTTAATATCACACCTCTAATAGTGGTTAAGTTGCTGCCAAGTTCAACATTAAATCTCTGACAGTCGATTTTCTTAGGCTTTCATATCGAAACTGAGATGATCGATGCTAAGTTTAACATCACACCTATAGTATCTAGTTCATTGTTAAATAACAATACACCTATGACAATGACTTTCCTTCGAACTTTCATATTGAAGTCGAGATGACTAATACTAAATTCAAAATTACAATTCTAGCATTTTCGCTATTGTCAAATTTAACACTACACCTATGACAGTGATATTTTCAGTGGAGCTAAGTTAATATCACACTTCTCTTATATCCTTGTCAAGGTAATATCACACCTCTGACAAGATCAATCCAACCCGTTAAGTTAATATCATACCTCTGACAGTAAAAAGATTCTTAGATCCCCAACAGCTCTAATCTTACTTATTACTCTCGTCAATAGAATGGCAGGTCCACTTAAAATCACTGTTAGGTTAATATCATACCTTTAATGGTAGTTCCATCAATCCCCAACTGAGTCTTAATTGTGATAATACTAAACCTCTGATGAAGACTCAGTCACAATCCTCCGTGGGGTGAAAACTTCACTTGTCATTCTTATCCATAGATTGGCAAGACCACAGAAATTATTCAGTTCCTGTCAAGTTAACATCACACCTCTGACAGCAAATTTTAAATTCTTTAAATATAATTTTTCAACTTTGACTTTCTAAGTTAAAATGTTACACTTCTAGCAAATCAAAGATAATCACTTCTACTTTTCTAATTTTTAATACAAAAAGGAAGTCAAAACATATAAGAAGACAGGAAAAAATGTCACTTTTATTGATATTCAAAAATATGAAAGTGATACAAAGCGCTCTCTTATACAATAAGATTGAGTGTTACAATAAAGAAGTACAAAGAAGTCCCTCTTGCTCAGTGAAAGGTTGCACTCACTCATCGAAACATTGAAGATACACAAAACTCGACCTCTTGACTATGGCTGAGAACAGCAGATCAACCTCTCTTCTCTTGAGAACAATGGTGTTTCTCGAGGTTGAGATGCAGTGGAGCATTCAGATTTCACCCGACCAACTGGTGCGAAGGTCTTCAAAAGGCCGTAATTCTTCGCTCAATAGGAAGCTCCACCACCAGAAAGTCATCTAATGATTATGGGTTTTTCGTCGCTATCATTTCTTTGAACAAGATTGGTGAAGAGAGGATCCAAGACCTTACTGGTGACGTCCTCTTTCTCGTAACCTTCAAATGCACCATGCTCAATGTGATTAGGAAGGATCCAAGACATTACTGATGCATCATGTTCAATAATGTCTTGGTGTGTATCAAGAACTGCGCGAATCTTCCTCGCCCTTGACAAAAGTTCTGACTTTCCAAGTGCTCGTCAATCGAACAAGCTGGCCGTTCTAAATATTTTCCAATGGACGTGGCAAAGACACTAGAACTAGCACCATCGATATGGCCAGGACCTGCAAGAAATAAAAAATCCAAGGGTTAAAATGCTGCAAAGATAGAAACATGAAGCCAGAAGCACAAACACTGATCTGAAGTCATGAACTCCAGACGCGAATCTCACGAACGCGGAGATAAAAAATATGGATCTGAATGCGAACCGATATTAGACTCACGTCTGATAATTAAGACGTGTGGTATATATCAAGGACGCAGAAGCGAATCTTATAACTTTCTAAAGTAACTCCAGGTGCAGGCAATGTGGATTCGCGTCTAAGACTTCAAGACGCAGAGTTCGTCACACTTGCATCTAAGATTTTAAAAGAGCGTCTAAATGCTTCAAGACGCGGAGCTTGCCACATTCACGTCCAGAGATCTCAAAAGAGCAGACGTAAATTTTTCTAAGTTATGAACTTCAAACGCGAGCCTCATATATAAAACTTGCGCTTCAAGTCTTAAAATGCAGAGTTCACCATGCTTGCATCTGAAGAACTTGAGTCAACATGCTCGCATTTCATCAACTAACACGAAAGTCGCGTTACAGAGCATGACACATGGATCTCAAAAAAGAAGTTTCAAGAAGAGATCAGGAGACAAAGTCTCTTCATGGCCGGGGATGACAGAGCTTCAAGAAAACTAAGCCTTATCATGGCAAAGGCCATTTCCTACCTAAAGAGAAGTTCTCTGGAAGTTGGACGTCATCGGTCAAGGCACGACAATGAAAGCACCTAAAGGAATGCTTTTTAATTTTGAAATCACTTAACAGTGATAATCTTCGAAGAAGATTGCAAGAAAACATTGAAGCTTTGGGTTATTTTTTGTTCTTCAGAGCACATGCCCTTGAATAAGGCCTTTGAAGGAGAACAATCAAGATGGAGTTCTTCAGAGCACATACCCGCGAAGGAAAAATAGTCAGGATGAATGACTGTTAAGAGGCTCATGACCTATTTATAGGCTTACTAATGGCCATTAATTAATGACGTAAAAATCAAAGCCATTCTTAAAGGTCAAAATTAATAGCCTTAATTTGATAAGCGAATATCAAATCCACTCTGGGCGAGGCACGTGTATTTTTTCTCCAGGAAATCCTAACAACACACGTTCCCAATTGTCAACGCTGACTTTGCATTGATTTATCTTGCGGGATCTTCACGTCTCCATAACTGCATGCGATATTTCAAGGGCCGTGTTCTGAAGTCCGCATCCCTTAACAAGCCTAAAGGCTGCGTTCTCTCAACGAAGGGAGGACTGTGTCCTTAACAACTCAAGGCCGCGTCTTAAGTCCGCATCCTTCCACTACCCGAGGGCTGTGTCCCCTCCATCAAATTGAAGAACGCAGGCCTGCGTCTCTCAAATCTAGGGTGGCGTCTTTCAATGAATCAGAGCTGCGTTTCTAGACAGATCAGAGCCGCGTCCTCTCAATAATTCAAGCTGCATTTCTAGACAGATCAGAGCTGCATCCTCTCAACAATTCAGAGCCCCATTTCTAAACAGATCAGAGATGTGTCCTCTCAACAATTCAGAGCCACATTTCTAGACAGATCAGAGCCGCGTCCTCTCAACAAATCAGAGCCGTGTCTCTCAAAAAAAATTAGAGTCGCGTCTCCCCTACAGTTTAGGGCTGCGTCTCACTCACAACTCAGTGCTGCCTGAGTGTCCTCTCTATAACTCATAGCCACACCTCAGCAAATTGGTAAGGACTGCATCTCTAGAACGGCCAAGGGCCGCGACTGTGAGAACTGCGCTCTCCTATGCAACAAAGAGTCCGTCTGATTCTCAAGCACAAAGAAGGAGTAAAGACGAGACAAAAATATGATAACTTTTATTATTTATATTAAAATGATAAAAGTGATACAAACACTCTTTTATTTAATAAGTGGAGTGTTACAAAAAAAGGGAGAAATATAAAAAAAAGGGAGATACAAAAGGAGGAAAGCTAATCCCGCTCAACCAAAGAATAGATCTGGTCCCGGAGGCACTGTATCTCGCGCTGGCGTGCCTTCTCAACTTCTGCCAAGCTTAAACCCGCAATTCTTTCTCTGATAAAAATCTTTTTGTAGCCAGCTGTGCTTGAAGAGACTTCAATATGAAAGAATGGGTAGTAAGATCGTCTAGGACCAGCTTCTTGACAGCTTCCAGTTCTTCCAGCCTTTTACTAGCAGCATCAAGCTTCTGTTTATTACTTGAATCAGGGCTTGCGCCTTGGCAATAGCTGCCCAAGCAGTGGTCATGACTTGCTCTGCATTCTTGGTGATGACCTCAGATTCCCTGGAATCATTAATCAATCTTTGGTAGCTGACTTGAAAGTTATGGAGATGAGGGCCTCCTCATCCATCTGCTCCTTGATTAGTCTCTAAAACTGTATATTTCATACCACATCTTTACATTTATTTCATATCAAATTCTGCTAATAATACCTCTCTTGTATGTTTCTAGGTCCATGGTGTGCAATGAAGAAGAAGACCCTAAATCACCATTTAATGGGTGATTAAAGGCCTAAAATATAGCCATGGACTTTGGAGAGCAGTTTTATCAAAACCAGGGGCCCAAAATTAGAAACCGAAACACGCAGCAGACAGGGAGACAAACGAGCGGCGCACAGCAGGCGACGCTATGAACGCCACCCAGGTACAGCCGAGGAAATGCGGCCCACGGGCGCGGCTGCGCTCGAGCTTTGGGTCAGGGGTTGTCCCCTGGCCCCTTTCTCCTGGTGCCTATAAATACCCCCTGGGGTTTTTCAGTTGGAAAATACAGAGAGTTAGGGTAGTTTCTTTCCATATTGTAGTTTAAGATAGTTTAGTTTAGATTAGTTCCTCTTCTTCCTTTATATTTTTCATTTCTTGTAGATCTTGTAATAGGAGAGAGAGTGGTATATGGTTGGAAAGTTCTTGTAATAGAAGGTGACAATCTATGAAAGGTTCTCTCTTTACCTCTCTTTGTTTTCTTCTCTCTAACTCTTTTACATGTTTAGCTAATTTTCTCTCATGGCAACTAACTACTAACCACTAACTTACTAACTTCTTATTTGATAATCCACATGAATCTAATAGCCTCTACTTGGCCTTGCTCTTGCAAGAGCTATTGATTGCTCATGATGATGGATCTAACACTCTAACATCCTAACTCTCTAACAAGCTAACATTACTTTATTTCATACTTACTCTTATTTAGTTTTGATGATTTAAGTGTGCTTGCACTTGTTTTGTTGAGTTGGGATGTGATGAGTTACATATGGTTCATGTTTTGAAATGCTCTTTAACCAAGGACTAGTGATTGTCTAGGATACATGTGAGGTAACTATTACTAAGAGGTTAGTATGTTGGTGGAGTCATTAGTAGTTAGTAGCCATGAGTTTTCTTTCTTTTTCACTTGTTTTAGATATACAAATAAAAACCATAAATATATTATCTTCTAGGTTTCCCACTTCTTTGTGTTTCACCATACTTCTCTTTTCATTCTTTATTTTCTTTTCTTTTCATTCTTTCAAACATTGAAGAATCGTTAACACACACGTGAACATACCGTGTAAGCTTCTATTCCCTCCCGTTCTTGTGGATTAGACCCGTTTTAGCCTCTATACTATAACGGAAGTATCGAGGAAGCCAAAGTGCACACACGTTAAATATTGGTTTCAAAACATACACTTTTTGTGCACGGTTTTTCCTCGATCAAATTTTGGCGCCGTTGTTGGGGAAAGGAATGGTCTGATTTCACGTTTTTGTTAACTTTTTCTTTGTTTTTTGGTGTGCAGGTAAAATTTTTTAGCATTGCAGAAGTCCACACTTGCTCTTGTGTGGTTGGGTAAATTCTTATATATTATTATATTCTGTTGCTAATATTTGTTAAATGTGCACTATAATAACTTAAGAACTAAAATACGAAAATTCGATGTTTTAAAACGGTGTAGAAATTTGCATCTAGGCATGTGCCAATTTTCATTCCAATATACTATATTTTGTTCTTGTGTTGTTGTGATCTTTACGGAGGTGTATATATTGCATTGCGTATAGTTAGGACAAACACTTCAATGATTTACTCGCTTTTTTATGTTCATTCTTATCTATATTGCACACTTGCACGAATTGTACTTAAGGACAACATAAGGTGAGAAGTGATTACCCTCCCTTAGCCTAAAAATCACCTCCCCACTCACACAACTCAAGCCTAAATAAAAATTTCTAGACGTTGGCCCTAGGGACATCTCAAACTCATTTAAGAGATTGACCTAAGGGGAAAGTTGTTAGAAGTTGACTCTTGTCAAATCAGTGCCTAAGGTTGGGGATTGAGAGGCGAAACCTCGAAGAAGTGTGGTTTGGCATAATTAGGCTCGTTTCTCCGGCACGGATACCTCCCACTGATCTTGCCCCTACCTGGCCAACTAACTCGTGGTCAGATTCTGACAATATACCCACGTGGACAGTCTAACCAGTTAGGAGTCGTCTAGGTCTAAGTCAACCCTAGCATAGGCTTGTTTTCTTTTTCTTTTTCTTTTCTTCGTTTGTTTGTTTGTTTCTTTTTTTTTTTGTAAATTGTGAAATAGATTTTAACAACAACAATTCTTTCAATTATAATATGAATCCATATTTCACCCTGACCTCATTAGGCTCGGATAACTCCGACCCGGCTATATACAAGATGAACCAATCATATTGCCGAGTTGGGATTATCTGACTCACTATGACCCATATCCCCAATCATATGAATAAATTTTTAGAATAACTTTCACTCGTCATGGAGTTCACGGGGATTCACCTCCCCCGAGTTAAATTTTCAACCATATTGTCCACAATTTTCACAATATTCATTCCTAGATTCTGCTTCATATCCTCAAAATAAGGAGTCAAAATTAGTTCAAAAATGGGGTCCAAACCAAAGAATTGATGTTCACACACTTTCCCATCAATGAATCATAGGATATTGATGATTCAATTTCACAGTATACTGGTACAGGATTCAATGTTGACTCCGGAATAAGAAAAAATCTGGTAAAGATACCGGGGTCATTATTGAATCAAAAAGTGAAATGGAATTACTAACATGAGGTTCGGGATCATATTCAGGTTCAATTTTAATTTCAGGAAAGGGACAACTTGCCAGAATGTCCAGGCGACTTTCATAACTTGGAGTTTAATCAAGTTCAAATGTACGTTCTGAAATTGAATCTGCGTCTCCAAAATAACATGATTCTTTGGTCTGATCGGTAGAGTTAGGGATATAAGGATTGGTCAAAGGTTTGCAAGAAAGACTTTCCTCGCTCTCATTGATCAAATTGTTCATTATTGATTCAAACCTACTGATATGCCGGGTAACAGAATTTTAAGTCTGAATCATATCTTCCATACTTTTTGCAATTGGTTCTTCTTGAAAAGGTGAGTATGGAAGTTGATTTTGAAAATTGTGGTAAAATTGTGAGTCATCGAATTTTGCGATTGCTGCTCGGACTCATGCAAGGGTTCCATTCTCAAGTCCAGTATTGATGGTTGTTCATTTTGAATCGGTGACACTGGAAAGATGAGTAGGACTCTTGAAAATTTAGTTGAGATGATGAGTCCAACATGTTTTGAAATCGTTGCACTTTTTCACAAAAGACTTCCTAACGCTTTTCTAGCTCAGATTCTTCTTCAATTAGATGTTTTAGAAAAGGAGTATATGGACTTTGATTTAGGAAGGATTGTGATCTGAGTCAAATTTTTGAGTCAATGTCGGTTTTTGTACCTGTTCCATTGAGTCCAAATCAATCATCTCTCAAAATCACACTTCATTGTTGGATAAGAATGTTGAAGAAAATGACTCAGTAATTATTTTTAAAAATTGAAAATTAGATGGGGATAAATTTTTAAATAAGACCATTCACTCAATCATTCTTTTACTGGGTCATATTAGAGAGGTCACTGGTGGGTTTCTGCAAGATCTACGATATCTTGATTGGGTAGCAATGCTTGGCCCAGTCAGACCACCACCGGAACTACCACCATGAGGTAATTTTTTCTTCCCTCTCTATTTGTTTCATGTATATACACATTCACGATACATTGATGACAATGCAATAGATAAGTGTGGGGGAGAGCTTACTAACATAGTTAGTTTTACATTTTTTCTTTTACACTTCTTTTTAATTTAAAAAAATATATTGTATAAAACCTTTCTCTTTTCTTAAAACTTTTTATTCTCTTTTTACAAAACTTTTTGAAACAAGATAAATAGTTTTGATTTATTTTTAAGAAAATTAAGATTATCTTAAGAATTAGGAAGACCTAAAATTATTAAATTTTAAACTGAGTCAAAATAATAGATCTTGTTTAAATTTTAGGATAAGAAAGTAAGATTGAAAAGATAATTTGATCTTGAATTTTTTGCCTTAGATTTATGCACTTCACAATTACACAATTTTTGGGATTGAAATAAAGACTGAAAATGTCATAAAAAATATATAAAAAATGAAATGATAATAAAAATCACTTATTGAAGTTGCGTAATTATGCCTAAGGAAGCATGCTTATTCACACCTAAAATGGTGACAAAACTAAAAATAATCCCTTTTAGTTTTGTGGCCTTGTTTACTCGAGTCCTTAAATCCGAGGGATGTTTTCTAATCTGGTGGCCTAAGATCATCTGGTTTGGGAGTCACTGGCTAAAGGCTCACTACCCGAGTAAATAAGAAAGCCTAAAAAAACTAAGGGAATAAAAAAATAAAATAAAATAAATATACAAAAATCAATGGCATGAAAGTTTGAGTCGATATCTTGAAAATCTTCACAGTTCACAAAGTGCATATTTTTTTAAGAGTTTTATGAAAGATCAAAGAATCGATTCAATTTTAAATTTTTACATTTAATTTATAACAAGATTTTGCATTTCGACTTAGTTTAAGGAAAAATAATTTCTGGTTAACCTATGACCTTGGATCACTTATATTTTCGCAAAAATATTTCAAACACTTTTCTCTATTTTAAAAATACGTTTTCAAAATACTAATATTTGATTTCTTTCTTTATGGATTTTGTAGGTGTAATCCGCTGAAAAACCTCAGGAGATAAAACTCCTCCTCTAGGAGAAACCTAAAGGTTTAACGACTTATTATAAATGCTCAGTGCAATCGCGTTACCTGCGAAAGTGGTGTAATAATTCCTTTAGTTTTTTATTTTACTCGGGACGAGTAAAAGATAAGTGTGAGGGTGTGATTAGTCTCTAAAACTGCATATTTCTTACAACATCATTAAATTTATTTCATATTAAATTCTGCTAATAATACCTCTCATGTAGATTCCTAGGTCTATGGTGTGTAATGAAGAAGAAGACCCTAAATTACCATTTAATGGGTAATTAAAGGTCTACAATATAGCCATTGACTTTGGAGAGCAGTTTCGTCAAAACCAGGGGCCAAAAACCATAAGCTGAAACATGCAATCGATAGGAAGATAAATGAGCGGCGCGCAGCAGGTGGCGCTACGCGCCGCCCAGGTACAGCTGCGGAAACGCGGCCTGGGCTGTGTTTTCGCGGCTGTACGAGCACGGCAGCGCCCGTGCTTTGGGCCAGGGGTTGTCCCTCTGGCCCCCTTTCCCCTGATGCCTATAAATACCCCCTGTTCTTCAGTTGGAAAATACAGAGAGTTAGGGTAGTTTCTTTCCATGTTGTAGTTTAGGATAGTTTAGTTTAGGTTAGTTCTTCTTCTTCCTTTGTATTTTTCATTTCTTGTAGATCTTGTAATAGGAGAGAGAGTGGTATATAGTTGGAAAGAAAGAGTTTTGTAATAGAAGGTGACAATCTATGAAAGGTTCTCGCTTTACCTCTCTTTATTTTCTTCTCTCTAACTCCTTTTACATGTTTAGTTAATTTTCTCTTATGACAACTAACTACTAACCACTAACTTGCTAATTTCTTATTTGATAATCCACATGAATCTAATAGCCTCTCCTTGGCCTTA
Organism: Agave tequilana; assembly: GCA_038442645.1. NCBI lineage: Eukaryota > Viridiplantae > Streptophyta > Magnoliopsida > Asparagales > Asparagaceae > Agave > Agave tequilana. Next base: position 114,274 of record JAVJIF010005837.1, on the reverse strand, counting down.
CTCTTGCAAGAGCCATTGATGGCTCATGATGATGGATCTAACACTTTAACTTTACTCCATGCTTACTCTTGTTTAGTTTTTATGGTTTAAGTGTAACTTGCACTTGTTTTGTTGAGTTGGGATGTGATGAGTTACATATGGGTTATGCTTTGAAACGCTCCTGAACCAAGGACTAGTGATTGCCAAGGATACATGTGAGGCAACTATCACTAAGAGGTTAGCATATTGGTGGAGTCATTAGTAGTTAGTAGCCATGGGTTTTATTTTTTTTCACTTTTTTTTAGATATACAAACAAAAATCACAAATATATTAACTTCTATGTTTCCCACTTCTTTGTGTTTCACCGTACTTCTCTTTTCATTTTTTATTTTATTTTCTTTTCATTCTTTCAAACATTGAAGAATCGTTAACACACGTGAACATACCGTGTAATCTTCTATCGCCTCCCGTCCTTATGGATTCGACTCGTTTTAGCCTCTATGATATAACAGAAGTATCGAGGAAGTCAAAGCATACACACTTTAAATATTGGTTTCAAAACATACACTTTTTCTGCACGGTTTTTCCCTGATCACTCCTCTATCTCTTTCCTCTCATATTCTTAAGCGGTAAGGAGCTTATTCAGCATCGATCGAGCCTCATCCACAGGACTAGCCTTCTCCAGGGTTCTTAGTTCCTTCAAGCATATCTCCAGCTGTTCGACCAGCACCAAATACGCCTTAGCTTGCTCTGAGCTTCCTGTATGACGGATATTCTCAATCTAATTTTCAAAAAGCATCCGGGTAAACTCGAAGAAACTTCTCCCAGAGAGAACCAGTTCCATGTAGGACCTTATGGAGGTGAAGAATTATTGTACCATCTGATGCGCTAATTCTTCCATGATATCCATGGCTGGAGATAGCTCTACTGGTGCGCTTTTGGATCCCCTTTCTACGGTGGTGCGTACAATGTTCACAGAGGCGGGAGCCAACTCACTAGGTACAGAGACAAGGCCAACAGCAGGTTTTATTGACACTGAGGTCATGGCCGACACTTCCAGGACCGTTATTGTGGTAGCCTCTAAAGCAACAGGGGCAGCGACAAACTCCACAGCACCTTGTTCACTGGCTAATGTCTGAAGTGTGTTGTCCTCTAGTGATTACCGCGGGATCCTCCACTTGAACCAGCCCAGTACTCTCTGTAAAATAACATCAATGTTAACAATAATGATGAGAACAGAAGTATATGGAATATCTTTGTTCTCTTATGAAGTTGAGGATCCGAAGACGGTAAATCCTTTGGCAGGCTACTCTGGGATGAGGGTTCTCCGATCATAGTGGTTACACCCTCAAGAAGCAACCCAGTAGAAGGAACTTCAAGGCTCTTCAGCTGGGCTAGCTCATGGATCATCTCCTCAATATGGGAGGAAGTCACAGCCTTACCACCTGTAGCCACTCCTTTATAAGAGATTCAAATGAAGTGTTAAAACATCTGCCCAACTCAGTGAGGAAATAATTAAAGGGGATAGAAGAAATACCCTCGGTGGTGGTGATCTCTCCTAATGGCGGACCATCACAGGAACATACGCCTGCATCTCTTCCTCCGAAATATGTGAACACTTGCTGGCATCAGGAAGAGCAGGTTCATCGCTGAAGTCAGGTTTGTCGCCCAAATAATAGTCATGGTCGTGCTCTTCAGACAATGAAGATGATACTTGAACCCAGAAAGTCTCAGTGATTGGGGATTTATCACCAAGAACCCTGGTGGTAGATTTGGGCTCCGCAACCCAGGAGGTAGGCATCAAAATGTTGGGTGAACTCGGTTGTTGCACCTCCATCCCTCTTTGCTTAGCCGAAGAAGTTGCAGGCCGAATTGAAGTTCCCATTTGTGATAGAATTTCAACTTCGACCCTCTCTGTCACTTCTTCAAGCCGTTCATCCCCTTCGGCAATGGTAGATTGGCCTGCAGGCTCTCCCTCCGCCAAGATTACTGGGCCCCTGCTGCGCAAACCTCGGGGACGAAGAGTCGGGACTGCCTCCTTTTCTTCTTCTTCCTCTCCCTGCTCCTCAGTATCAGGAGGAATTATTTCAGGTATCTGGGCTGAAACTTCAACCTTATATCCTTTTTTGCTCTTCTTCACGCTGGGCTCGCCTTGAAAGCAGAGGCTCGAGGATGCTTGGGCACCGCATGTCGAGTCTGAACCGGGTATTCCTCTGTGCCTCCTGCCCCAGGCTCTGACACCAAAGCTGCTCCTGTCTTGCTGGCCTCTCTCCTAGCCTCTCTTTTTGCTTCCTTCTCAACCTCCTGATAACTTAGTCATCCCTCGCATCTGACAACCCTTAGACCCGACCTTAGCTTTATACGTGGATTTGATGCCCTTGATGCACGAGGTGTTTATTCCAAATCTAGACATCTTATTCGCCATGAAATACGACGTACAAAAACCAAAACTAGCATAAGAGTTGGGCGTCTTGTGAGAGAGGGTAAAGATAGCTCTAGTCCCTCTTGTTATGCTGTAATACCATGCCAGGGCTTCTTTGAATAGATTCCTACTAAAGCGAAGGTTTGGATTGGGGTTGCCGACATACAATTGGTCGTAACCAAACTGTCGGGTGAACCGACAAGGCATATAAGGCTCCACCATGTAGGAGTTCCCTTACCGAAACACCAAGTATCTGGGTCTGATGTTTATCAGCCACCAAAAGACTCTGGAAGATAATCGAGTGAAGCCATCTAGGCCAACGAGGTCTGCAAACCTGTCCCTGTAAGACGCGTCGTGAATTTCAGGGAAGCACCTATCCAATTGGTAGTTGCCCTCGTTCAGAATCATCTTGTGGACGTAGAACATGTAGTATTGCAGTCAGCTCGAATTCTCCAATCGCTGCACAAAAGGCGTAAAACCTTCAGAGGCAGACACCGCTGTCATCAGCGATGGGCAATGCATGACGTACCAGGCCATTAGGTATGTATATGGAAGCTCGACCCCAGACTGGGAGTCTAAACCAAGGGATGCCCGTTGGAATCAGTGACTGGGTGGCCCTCTGTGTCCATGATTGCTTCCACCTGACAGAAGCTCTTCGTTAGCATGCGTAACCCACTCTGGATCTCGACCAACCTTGCTGGACAGAGGGCAATGGACTTCCCGTGAGCAAGAAGGACAGCCAGTTACACCACGTCGGCGATGATCACCTCATGCGGTAGCATCGACATCACACATCACTTTAGTTACAGTATGAGAAAACCCGCCAATAGAGCCCGGTCAGACATCACGACCATGGCTTGATAGTGGAAGCTCCTAAAAACTGTGTCTGGCTTGAAGGTATCCTTACTAAACTCGGTGGTGTAGGAGCTGGTGAATGCACTGATCGTTAAAAAATTTTGTTATTAGTGCTGGGAACTAGCCGGGTCATCGGGTTAGCCTTATGCACCCCGGGGAACAGATAATTGGCCCACGATATTTACTTGATTCCTCCACTCCTCTGACCGGTCACCTGCCCACATATATGGAAGTGGCATAGCACCTCCCAATAGGTCTCATACACCAGAAGATCGCTCTTCTTTAGTAAATACAGCTCCTCTGTTGACAGGACGTATTCCTCGTAAGGGCCATCTCCAATCATCAGCCCTGAGACTTCGTACATCTCATGAAGGGCGAGCCCCATTTCTCTAATGGGAGTAAAGAATGTGCATGTCTTTGTATTATACTGCTTTAGGATAGCGTAAAAATATCAGGTGCTCTGTGGGATGCCGTACCGAGCAGCCCTTATGGCCCCATACAGTCCAGCCTGTAACAGAAGATCTTCAAATTTTCCTAGAGCAAACCCTACCATTCTACGCCCACCATGTTTTGTCGGTAGAATGGACCCATCCGGTGGCACGAAATTCTAGAGAAAAGTCACCCATTACATCCAAGAATTGCCTGATGAAGGTGGATGCAAGTTAGGGTCTCTCCCATTAGGTATTTAGCTCTGACCAAGCCAGGCTACAACCCCAGCACCTATCTTGCCCAGGGTGACTCCGGAGAATGGTCTGACTGTTTTTCATTGATTTTGCAAAGGGAAAAACTTACAAAAAAAAGGGCCGAGGAGCTAAATTACAAGTATTCTAAAAAGATTACAAGTAGATCCCCTTTGAGATTCTGGAGAAGTGTGCCGATAGGAGTCTGCTCAGCGCGCGACCACTTTGTCCCTTTGACGATGCGATCGATGGGATTCCTTTCTCGCCTGGTTCGGGGAATCGGAGAACAGAAGGTTAGTAGAACCCTCTTGTTACTTCTCAAAACCGCCTCCACTTGGGAATTCCTTCTCACCTGGTTCCGGAGATTCCTTGAGAGGAAGATCTTAGGGTATCACCACCCTAATTAGAGAAGCAGTTCTTTGAATTCTCTGATTTCTTGGAAGCAAGAGAATAGATCTCTGTTTAGCCATCTCTTTGCCTGTGCGCCTCTTACGTGCTGTCCCTCTCCGTGTACCCCTGGTGGGCTATTTATAGGGAGAGCAGGGGTATAATTGTCCCTTGAAAATCTGAAAACAGATTGAGTCAATCTATTTAAATCTAGAAAGTAGCCTTGCTACAAGGCTAGAATCAGCTTCTGCGAAGTTAGGAATAGCAGATAGCGTTGATCTCCTGATCTGTTTTGATTCTTTCCAAATAATTGAAGGATCTCCCCTGATCTTCTTACTTGTTCTAGGAGAGTCAAGTGATTATGGCAGGCAGCTACCAAATTTAATCTCAGATTTGATCTTGATTAGATTTGATCCTGAAGATTTGATCTCATCTGGAGATTTGATTGGTCAAAGGTTGACCATAAAATACCCGCAGCGGAGCTGCCGCATTGAGCTTACAGCGGAGCTGGAAGGAGCATCTGGCGAAGTCAGAAGAAAGCTCTTCAGCGGAGCTGGATAAACATCTGTGGCGAAGCTACCATCCTTCTGCGTGGTTGCGTATGACTTCGAGTGAAGGTAACTCTCTGCGCAGTTAACTGAATACTTCAGGTGAAGCTGTAACTTAGCTCACTGATAGAGCTTTGAACATCTTCAAGGCGAAGTTGGACAAACTTAGCTTTTCAGGCGAGGCTATCCCCTTGGTCTCATGTGATGCTAAGTGTTGAGCTAACTTAGCATCTTAGACCTGCTTAGGTCTATCCAAAGACAATCTGGGCTCACTGTCTGCTTCACTGGATCAGTAGAGTCTAAGTTACTAATTTGTCCCTTGGAGATGGATAAAAACTGGTCGTCAGCTTGTCTGTCACTTGTCTTTTTTAAATGTCAACAAGTTTAGACATTGTTCAGGCCAGTCATAAATCTTGTCTTTTTTTAGAGTGTCAACAAGACCCCCTTCAAAGTTTTTGAAAGTATGCAATGGAATGGTTCAGGCTTCGAAATACTTTGAATTGCTTTGATTGATGGTATGTGAAGTACGAACATTGCCATGGTGGTTGAGTTCAGCTTCGCTTTCAATCCTGCTTCCGAATTAGAATAAGTTCGCCGAGAAATCATGTAGATTCGCGATTCTGGGTAGCTTCGTGTCTGAGTAGCTCCGCGTTCGAACCTCCTAGAGTAGATTCGCTTTAACTTAGTCTTGGAACATCGTTCCTTTTCCGAGATCAACTGCCTTTTGGCTAGTTTCGAGAAGGATTGCTCCTTTTTCGAGGTTAGAATGACCTCTCTTGCATTAACGAAGGAGATCATTGCTTCCTCGTGCAATTCTGAGGGAGACTATTCCCTTTCTCAAGGCTCAATAAATGCCTTAAATTCGCTCGCGCTTCTAAGCTTGGCGGTGCGATCAGGCCATGAGGCCTATAAATAGGACAGTTGAAGTCCTCTGCAGAGAAGCAGTCTGTTCATGACTTCTCTTGGTTGTTTAGAGAAAGATACTTAGATTTCTGAACTGGTGAGCTTTGGTCATTCAGAGACTTTTACCAACTTTAGGGAGCTTACTTCCCTTAATTTAGCTTTACCAGCTACTTCAGGATTGATTTCCCTTATTCTTCATTTTATATCTGACTGATTTGTAGAGAAGGGCTTCAGCCCTATTTCCCAGCTTCCCGGCGAAGCTATCATTTTCACTTGATCAAAGAAAAATCATTGCATGCTTGCCAGCTAAGTTCGCCACATAGGCAAGAATTGGGACTTAGTCTCTTCAAGGTTGAGCCAGTCTTGCCATATAGGTGGGGTCAAGACTGCGTCCCTCTGGATCAGTCTGGCTTAGCCATATAGGCAAGGCTAGGACTTGGCTTATGCTAAGCTAGCCCATCATCACTGTGCAAGTGAGGCTATCTTTTGCTTTTTTTTAACTGAAATCGATCCTTAAACGCAACTGGATCGGATATAAATTGCTTAGTCCAAAGAACTTGACTTAGCGTATCATGCTTGCATTTTCCTTTGATTTATTGCTAACCTATTTTCAGCTTGTATTGCAGTGAACTGTGTCTGCCAGTCTTTCATCTTAATGAAAGAGACCAGAGACTTGCCTCTTGATCTTATTGTTGAAACTTTAATCCTAAGCAGGAGGAACAAACTGGGGCTGCTGATGGGTGCTCTCAGAAGAGGTTGGCAGTTGCTTATCCGAGATGATCCACTTTGAGATGGGGCTGGTAGTCACTTATCCGAGATGATCCACTTCGAGATGGGGCTGGTAGTCGCTTATCCGAGATGATCCACTTGGGGAAAGCGGACGTCACCTGTAAGGTCTCGGATCCTTCTTTTGCCAATTTTCATCAAAGAAGATCCAGCTTTCTGGTAGCAATCGGTCCTTTGCCAATTTTCATCAAAGAAGATCCAGCTTCTTGATGGCAAAATCTGCCATTATGCGAAGGATTACAGCCTTGTGCAGGAGGAAGGCCTTTCGTGTCCAGTTAGTTTGGCTTGGAAGTAGATAGGACCACTTGTATGCCTTTGGAGCAATGATTCGGTTGTACGAACCACCTTGACGTAGTGTCAATGTATCTTCCCTTTTAAATCAATAAAAGTTCATTTTCCGCTGTTTATCTGCTTTGCAAGTCTTTTCCCTAGGAGGAAATGAGAACTTTTAGCCGAGCTAAGCTTCCAGCGAAACTGAAGACAAATTTTCAAATAAGTCAGGAGCCAGTTTTTGGCGAATCTAGCATGAAATTTCCGCGAAGCTAGAGATGTGCTTTTAGCGGAGCTAAGACATGTTTCTTAGCGAAGTTATTCAAGCGTTGCGCTAAGTCAACACTGGACTCACGGCGGAGTTAGCCTTTAGAGGGGCTGAAATAGTGCTTCTCGGGAAGGCGCTTAGGAGCCGTTTCAAATTAATTTGAATGACTGCCTGCGCTCCTTTCGAGGAGGCGAAGTCTTAGGCAATAATTAGCCTATAAAAGCCTGATCGGGCTGAAAGAGAAGGCATCACTTCTCTTTGAATTTTCAGAGCACTCTTGACACTTTTCTTCTTCTTCCTCCTTCGTTTGGAATTTCAAGAACTTCTTCAGTTCTCCAATGGCTTCCAAAAGACGAGCAGGAAAAGAGGTAGCAACCTCTACGACGGAGGGACCCTCTCCTCCTCCGGTCATCGAACGACCTATCGCCGGTAGGGGTCTTTCCCTTTTGATCAAAAATTTTCATCTCTCTTTAAAGCAATTTCTGGCTATCTTTCGATGAATCCAGAGCGATCAATCATGATCTGGTGATCTTAGAGAGTTCAATTCCCTAAATTTCTTGATTGAGAATCTTAGAACCGAAGGGTCTCTTCTTCAAGCTTCTAGGCGAAGCTATCCCTTAGGCGGTTCATATTCTATTGAATGATAGGATGCGAAGCTAACCTTTGGAGTGTAACTGAAAAGGACCTTAGTGCCCTTAAAATAATTTTTAGGCAGCAGTACCTTTCTGACGAAGTTAGCCCCTGGGGCTTCGTCGCGTTCTGTTGTTCGAGATTAGACTTCCAGAGCGAAGCTAATACTTGGATATTTTCCTGCATCCTGCCTTCGTGTGGAGTTAAGCTGCAGCTGCGAAGCTATTGTTAGGCCAGCTTCGCTCGGAGAGCGAAGCTATGCCTTAACAAAAATTACATTCTTGTTTTAGCTCTCGTTTGGCTGATGAACTAATCATAGTTTCTCCTTATTTTTGCAGTACATTATACTCCTGGTCCTCTGAACAGTCTCTTTGGCATGGCCAGGGGGCTAGATGGCAACGTCAGCCTGCAGTTTCAAGGGCAGGCTTCACTATTCATCGAGCAAAGCGCTCCTGCTCGAGATGCACTTATTCATACTGGAGATCAGCGCACCATGAGGAGCATCTTAACTACTGCCCCCTTGAAGATTTCGACCGAAGAATCTATCGAGAGCCGGCTTCATGTTCGAAGATGCAGCGCCCGACAACGATCACCAGCTGCTAGCCGGAGAGGGGCAGTGGGTTTTCAAATTGGATGATGAGAAGTACTATCTCCCATCTAGCAAGCGGCATTTTCCCTTGTCCTTCTTTCAATGTGTGACGAGGGCTCAAAGATGCAGTAGCAAGTGACGCAGACTACTGATTCCGTTCACGTAAGGAAGTTGATAATTCCATCCCCCGGTTACATAAGGATGGGTCCTCCTCGCTGCATATTGGGTCTTCATCCTGGGAACATACTTTCAGACATCCTAGTGGGAGAAAACCCCGCGGTGGCTCAGATCTTTGGAAATCAGTTCTTTAAGGTTTGTGGCAATTATCCAGCCACTGATTTTAGGACTCCGGGGTGGATTCACCCTTCCAAGGCATGGTGGAGGGACTTGACTCTATATGTCCTTGCTCATTTTGAGGAGGATTTGGAGAGGCTGGGACTCTACGAGGCCGTCAGGGCGACCTGTTATGGCATTCAGATGAGCATAGCGAACTTCTACGTCATCTTTGAGTTGTACTGCCTGGCTACAGGGACCTTCTTCACCCCTGTTGGCAAATTAGGTATGACTCTGCACGAGATGTGGAAAGTCTCTGCTCTGCCTTTGGGGTCTTTCCCATATGAAGAATATTTCCCGTGCGAGGCGGAATTGGCACTTCTAGAGAAGCAGGAGCCTGCTTTGTTTGAGACCTACCGGGAGTTGATGTGCCACTTCTATATTTGCTTCAGCATGCATGGGAGCAGTAAGGGAGCTTCATGCAGTTTGAAGAGTTAGGGAAATTATTTGTTCCCTGATCTGGAAGGTACTCTTGAAGCAGCTCATTGTGGAGTTGCAGATAAAGATATCTTTTGCCGGATGCAAGAGCACTCTCAAGGGGATTTGATTCTGGAAGAAGATGATGGACCCTATGAGAAAGGCGATATTCTTCAGAGTTTCCACCACCAGGCTCGTCGACCGACATCCCGGAAGGCACTTCTGGCTGGTTTTCTAACGGTCTGGTTGAAGAGATGTGTGGTGCCGTCTTCGTCTGGCGATATCATTCATCCGACTGTTTTATTGCCTGTCGTTTGTCTAGTCCATGGTCGTTCTCTTGGACTTCTTCCAGCCATGGTGTGCTATATTCAATGAGGCCTTCATGGATTGACGGAGGCTTTCTATAGGTCACCAGCAACGAAGCGGGGAAAAAGGACTATCCTGCCTCGCGACAGACTAAACCTGAGAATAGGTTTGCCATGTACTTATTTGATGGCATGGTTCGCCCTTCACTGCCCTTCCATTATCCAGGCCGGAGAGGAGCCTCCAGAAGGTGTTCGCATGGCGCTTCTCCGTCGATTCGAGGGGTGTTCGTGGTCAAAGACCTATGTGGCTGCGGTCCGTAAACTGCTGTGCCGTCATGACATTTATAGCCTTTTCCGATGCTTCCCCTACATTCGCGATGCAGGCTATATTGAAGAATTCAAAGATCTAGGAGAAGGGCAGACGTCATTGAGTCGGGGAGTCTTCGAATGGCTGGTTAGCATCCGACCATCACACTTGTTGTCTAAAAGTGGGGACACCTGTTACTTGGAGCCCTATGTTCCGAGTCGGTTTGCCTGTCAGCTTGGGTATGACCAACTATATGTAGGCAATTCAAATAGCAATCTGGCCTTCATGGGGAGTCTCATCGATGAAGCTCGTGCCTGGCGGTTCTTCATTGCTGGCTGCACTGAGGCGCGACTCTGCATGCCACTAAGGACTCTTAACCTTCTGATGACCCTGGGATTCTGCCAGTGGTATAAAACTTCGAACTCCACACCCACTAGATTTTCTATTAATTTCTTTGGTATGAAGTTAATCTCTCAGCGGCTGAAGCGGAAGGTCACTGAGAAGAGCGAGTGTAGGAGGGTCCGCGTTCCAGGCCTCAGGGAATTCATTGCCATTGATGATAGCGAAGCCTCGGATGCAGGAAGTCCTCACTTTGAAGTGGATACAGGTGCTGAGGCTCGGACAGCTACTTCTAGTGGGGTAGGCACGACCCCCATGGAACATGTTGATGTGAAAGAAGTGGAGGAAGAAGATGCTGACGTCCACTTCAAGCGAAAGTGGGAAGATGGATCTCGTAGGAAGAGGGTAGTGAAGAAGCCTCATTGCTACGCTCCTACGGTTATTGCAGAGGGCGAATCATCTGCAGTGCCTCCTCCTCCTACTCCATTAGTCATCAAGTTGTCGGCTGCTAGGCAGATTGCTGGTAAAGCTGCTCCAGACCCGGGTAAGATCAACTCCGTTCTTGTAATATACTTCTTATGTGTCCATATAGCTCATTGTTTACTTTATGATTCAAGAACTAAGGCGGTGAGAAGCCCGAGAGCTGAGGCCGTCGGAGAACAAGGGGAGCATTATGATCCCTTATTTACTTATAAAGAAGGCGAGAAGCTGGCTATTTCGCCGTCTCGGAAGAGTCTGGAGGTGATGCGGCTGATGTAGGTCCTTCGGGTGCTGGGACTTCAAAAGGAAGTCCCATAGCTTCTAGCACTTTTGGGTGGACCACGGAGGGTTCGGCAAGTGAAGGTGGGCCGGCCATTCATGTCGATTCTGCCAAAGATTTTCTAATGGAGCCTGCAGGGACTGATGCAGCCTTCAAGACGATTGAGGCGACATCATCTTTTGATAGTGTTTTGACCTTTTGACTCCTGCTATTTGTTATGCCTTGCTTAAACAAAGTCTTGCTATAGGTATTCAGCCTCTGGGTGCATCGACTTCAAGGGAGCCAACTAATCTTCCTGAAAGAACTAGGGGTGAAGTAAGTACTTTGACCGCGGCGGATGCTGCTGAGTTAGATGCTTTGTATCACGGGTTGCCCTCTTATCAGCCTGAACCAGGCAGAGGAGATGAAATTGAGGGAACGGTAGTCATGGAACCAACCTCACTTCTACCTATATCAGTGAGTAAGATACCATTGGTTTCGCCAGTGCCGCCTATCTTGCCAGGCGCGGAGCAGAAGGTGATTACTAGTCCTACTTCTCCAACATTGGTGGTTGAGCCAGCTCTCCCGGAAATAATCACTAGTCCTACCTCGGTTGTGGCTAGTGTACTAGTTTCGATGAGGACTCCTCCGAGATCACCGACGACCCCTCATGTTGCTGCAGCTAGTGCCTCCATAGTTACGCCAGTGAAGCCAGTGGAAACTCTGTCTTCAGGGGCTGCTCGTTTGCCGGGAGTAGTTGAGGCCGAGAACGAATTCGTGGCTGAGTTAGTCGACAGCTTATATAAGAGCTTGAAGCGATCCATTGCTTTGGTCTTGAAGGGCTTGACTACCTCATTTTCTGCTTTAAAGGTGGTCCTCTCCCGAAGTATTGACAGTATCCGAGACTTTGGAGGGGATGATCAGGCCGTCACATTGGAGCTTCTGGTGGACAGACTCGAGAGGGATGTGGACGATGTTGGCCCAGAGGCCTTCCACTCTAGTTTTGATGATGATTAACTCATGTAGTTATGTGTACTAATAATCTTGTGAGTTTAGTTTCAGATTATTAATCAAGATGTTAGTAGGTGATTAGCTTCAACAAAGATGGTTTGGAAGCTTTCACATAGTGATTCAAGAGCCCGAGCGACAAGATCATATATAGCACTCATTGGAGTCAAGCTTGGTGGATCACGAAGTTTTGGTTCGAGTCGGCTTGGAGACGGCGCTCCACAAGAAGACATCAGTACCTAGTTTAGTTTGAGTTTTAGATCCATTTATAAAGATTAGAATAGTATGATATGCTCAAGTTCACAACACACACGTTTCATGTTTCCGTTTTGGTTTTCGGTTTGATTGGTTTAACCGATCTTGGTTTTCATGAATAGATAGATTCAAAACAAGTTTACATGGTTTAATGTATATTAGATTTGTTCTATATACATGCATGCTTCAACTTCTTAGACAAACTTAGTTTGATAGTCTATTTCATGAGTTTAGTGTTTTGGTATTTTTAACAATACATAATTTTGGAATTAAAGTCAAAACATGGATATATATGTTTCATGTATATTGAACTTATGTCCATATGCAACTTGCTTCAAAGTGTTTAAATATCATGTTTTTATATTTAGATAAGTCTTGGACAAAACGTATTTTCAATTCAAATATCCAAGTTTTAGAAAATACGGTTTTTGATTTTTGGCAAAATTTCTATAACATAAAAATGGTTCAAAATGTTTGAAATTTGTGTTGAAATTTTTTACACAAGTTTGTATATCTATGTAAAATGATAAAACTATTTTTGTGTATTTTTAGAAGATTTATGAGAATTTTTAGAATTAAAAATAACATGTTTTTCTGACCAGAACTGCCTCTGTCAGGCTAGGTCGGTCGACCGGACGGTCAACCGTACCAAGTAGCCGGTCGCCCGTAGCGGTCGACTGACGTGCACGGATACGTGCACGCTGGCTGCCCCATAAGCCGGTCGACCGCACGGTCGACCGACTGAGAGCGGGTTGCTCTCGGGTTGCTCCCGGTCGCCCGAGCGGTCGACCGGCTAGAGAGCCGTTGCTCTCTGGTTCTGGGGCCGGTCGACCGCCCGGTCGATCGGTAGCTGCCAGCAGTCAAAAAGTGACCGTTGGACAGTCGACCGAACGGTCGACCGGTAGTTCATTTTTGGCAGTTTCTGCTGCCAACGGCTATAATTTTCTGGGGGCTATAAATACCCCATTGGAAAGAGGTTTCTCTAAGATTTTTAGTGCTAATTTTTCCTGACTCTCCAGTGTTTTCACAGCAATCACAAGAAGTTTTTGGACTTTAAATTGAATAATCTAATTTCTATTTGGTGTTTTTGCTAGGGTTTGGAAAATCAAAGAAAAGGGTTTTTGGGAAAAGTGTTTGATTCAACTTCTTTATCTTGGTTTCTAGTTTTTCCCAAGGATTTCTTTGAGTTTTTTATTTCCATTCCTTTGGTTTTCTCCACACTTGAGCTACATCAACTATCTTATTCTATAGGATCTTTGTGTGGGAAAAGAGATTGTTGTGGTCTTTTGATCACCAAGTACTAAACCCTATCTTAGCTTGGCTTTGTGCCTTTCCCTCATTGTGTTGAGGAGGTTGTGCTATTGGGTTGTATTCCTCAAGGTGTGAGGTGATCCTTGTGTAAGCTTTGTGTTAATCCCTTAAGTTGTGAGGTGATTGTTTGTTGGCTTTGTGTTGTGCCTCAAGGAGGAGGTTGTGTTTGTAAGGAGAGGAGTTGGGTACTCCTTGTGATTGTATTGCCCCAAATCCTCGGTGGAGGTTCCCTGCGTGGGAGTCCTTTATGGACAAGCTAGTGGATTCGAAATCCTTCTAAGTGAAGGCGGGGACGTAGAGCTGGGTGCTCGAACCTCGAAACAAATCTTGTTGTTTGCGCTTGATCCATTGACTCTTACTCTTTCTCTCTCTCTTGTATTGTGCCTTGCATTATTTCATATTGATCATTCATATTTATATGCTTGGCTTGTTAGTGTGTGCATCACTAGTTGGTTGATTTAGTATAATTGCAATTAGTTTTTAAATTCCGCATTAAGTTCACTAGATTAGCATTATCACCTATTCACCCCCCTCTAGGTGATTTTCAATTGGTATCAGAGCCTACGCTCCTGATATTTGGTTTAACCGCCTAGGAGTGAGATCTTGGTTTGCTAATCTTCATTTGCATTTTTCATTTGCACACATTTAGTTTGCACTCATGGATAGCCCTCCTATGTTTGATTTTACTAGACATGATTTTTGGAAGGCCAAGATGAGTAGTTATTTGAAAGCCTTAGGATCTAAAGTTTACCAAGTTATTACCAAGGAATCCTACCCCAATGATAGCAAGCATAATAAGGCCAATGCACTTACACTTAAAACACTTAGCGCATCTCTTAATGAAGATCTTTTACATGTGTTTACTCATTATGATTCGGCTTTTGTAGTTTGGAGCATATTGACTTCTCCCGAGCTACCAAGGATTATCAACAAGTTGAGAAGATCTAGGAGAGACAAGTCCGACGAGCATTGCCTCATGGTCCAAGGGAAAGACTCCCTTGAGGTACAATCAGATTCTCAACTAGATGATAGCTCTAGCTCATATTACTATGGATGTTTAGAAGTTCAAAACTTAAATGTTGAACTTGCTTCAAAGCTTGAAATTTTTTTGCAAAAACATGACCTTTTGAAAAAGAAGCATTTTGATTTAAAAGAAGAAATGAAGGATTTGTGTTCTAGTTTTGAAGTGATTTTGCAAGAGAAGGAAGAGATTACTAGTGAACGTGACTCACTTAAATCTCAACTTGACCTTGTCCTAAAGGAAAATGAATTTTTGAAAAACAAAAATGATTGTGATGATGTTGTGAAAAACAATGAGGTTTTATCTTCTAAATTAGATTTTGTTTTAAAAGATAACCTTTCATTGAAAAATAAAATTGATTTCATTACAAAAGAATTGGATTTTGTTTTAAAGAAAAATGAATCTTTGAAAATTGAATTGTCTTCACATGTTTGCCATGCTAGTGTAGCTTCACCTAGCACATCTTTTGCATGCTCCACTTTATCTTCTAGTATTGAAAATGACATAAATATTTTGAAGAAAAGTATAGATTGTTTGGGCTCCACTTTGAGCCATTGTGCCATAAATCATACACGCTTGGAATCCATGTTTCGCAAGAAACAAGTTCCATCCTTGCATGCACACCCATCACGGCATACACATGCTCATCACAATCACAAACTTCACACTATGTATGCCCATGTGTACACGTGTATACATTGTGATCGAGGCCACCTTGCTAGATTTTGCTATGATCGTTTACATGTTGAAAATTTAGCAAATAATCTTGTTTGGGTTAGGAGAGATACTAACCCCTATGGACCCAAAAGGAAATGGGTACCAAAGACCACCCCTAAAATTTTTGATATAGGTGTGAGCTCTCGCATCACGTGAGAGTAGCGGTGCCTTGAAGTGGATGCGTTCCGTGCTTAAAGAAAACAATTTGGATGCATCACTTTCAAGGGGAGTTTGGTGGAGAGGACCACCATTGGTTTGGACAACTAGAGAGGTGCCTTCATCGGTTTTGGTATCAATCTCTAACTCCCATTTATATTTGCATGCTTATTATGCTTTTCATATCGTTGATTTATAGCATGTCATGTTTTAAAGCTCATTATGATTATGCCATGTGATTTTGATTAGTGATATACATGTTTAGTTATTTGAGACACCCATGGACCCATCTTTGTGATTCTCACCTTGTTTTAAACTAATATGTATGTCCTAGATCTAATGCATGTGCATGTACATGATGATCATATTTATGATGTTTTGTTTTGATGCTTCATGTTTTGATTAGTATGTCAAATGCCATGATTATTAGACCATTGACATGCATGTATAGCTTTTGAGATCACCCTTGTTTATATGGATCATTTGTTATGTTCTCACCATTTGTTTAGCTATTATGTACATCATAGTTCTAATAGCATGTTGATTTACATAATGATTATTTTTTATGATTATCATGTTGATTTATATCTAGTTTTATGCCTCATGTTTTGAATATACGTTTAAATGTTAGTTTTCATTAAGACTAGGATTTATACTTGTACATATAGTGGGCCACAAATAAATCTTTATATATGTTTGTGCTTGAATGCTTATTTGTACCCATTAGATGTGCTAGTATAGTCTAGTTTTGATGATTCATACATTCTAACTTGTATTCCCCATTTGGCTATGTTTTAAGATCTTGTGTTTTCACTTCATGTATACGTCTATTTTGCCAAACTTTAAGATATACATGTATACCCCTTGAGTCATTTGCCTTTAATGCAAACCTTTATTGTGGACTCTATTATGTTTAGAGATATGTATGTATACTTATTGGTTTGTCAAAACATACATATACCTTGAAGTATATATATGTTTTAATGAAAATTTAGTTTTGATAATTTTCATGTTTTTCTTGTTTAACTTCATGTATGTGTCCATCTTGTCTAAACTATTGATTATACATATACATCCTTTGAGCCACGTGCCTTTATGCATATACATTTGTGGACTCGTTATGTTTTGGATATGTATGTTTACTTTAGTTTGTACTTGATATACATATGCCTTGAAGAAATCGAGTTTCGATGATTTTCATGTTTTTGAGGAATATTGAGTTAATTGACTATTTTCATGATTCACATAACACTTGTGCACTCACCTTATTTAAATATTTCTCATGATTGTGTTTTTCATGAGTATGTATGGGCTTTATAGATTTTGAGTGTTTAGTGACCATGTGATCTACATAGTTTCATGAAATATATATATTTTTATTCCTTACTTGAAGGATTTCGTACTAGTTAACAAATTCTTCCATAATTAGTTCGTGTTCTTCGCTTTGGTAGAGTTTTTCAAACAATCTATATTTTCAAACCTATTTTTTGAAAACCCTACCTTCAAAGGGTGGTTGGATGGGAGATCATGCTCATGTATGCTTTATAGTGAAAATCATTTTAAACTTGAACATGATTGGGAGGATAGGACATGAAGTATACACTTGATATTATTGTTGTTTCAATTGGTATCATTGGATTCTTTCAATTGGTATCAATATTGACATTTTTGTATACTCATATATTTTTTTTATATGTATGCTTGCACTTCAAAGAGTATCAATTTCAATTGGTATCTAATTTTTCATACATATATATGTTTTTTATTTGTGCTTATTATATTCATATATCTTAGAGCACAAATTTTGATCATGATAAAGCTTGTTTTATAATGACTATCTTGTTTCAATTGACTAGTTTTCAATTGGTATCCATATACAAGCTTATTCATTGTTTCATTTGGTATTTCATAAAGGGGGAGAAAACTTGCATTTCATCTTTCAATTGGTATTTGATTTCCACTCCCATACTTTATGATTAAAAATTTCAATTTGGTATCATATATTCAAAATGAAAAATATTTACAATTGGTATCAAAATCCTTGTTTAGAAATTCAAAATTTGTTATGCTTAATTTCAATTGGTATCAAGATTGTTATCTTACAATTGGTATGTTATTTGTTTACTTATCAACTAATATCAAGATTTTTGTTTTCATTTGATATATGTTTCATATAAACATGTTTAACTTGAAACAAATCTCAATTAAAACAATTTATTATAATGCCTCGTTTACCTTTATTTCAATTGGTATCATTTGATATAGGCATTCCTTAAAATGTTTTTATGCTCATTTCAATTGATATCATTTATGCACTTTATTGACATTTTTTTTATTGGTATCATGTTTAATGTCACCCCTTTCTTGATTCTTTGTTTTGAACAAAAAGGGGGAGAACATTTTGTTTTTACTTTTACCCCTTTGTTGATGATTGACAAAAAGGGGAAGAAGAATTTGAGTTTGTAGTTTATATGCATGTTTTTGTATGTATGTTTTATGTTTTATTAAAGTTCAATTGGTATCAAAAGCATTATTTAAAAAACATGTTTATTTTTTGTATCAAGAGCTTCATTAGTTTTGTTTTGCAAATTGGTATCAAGAGCTTGTTTTGAAAATATACTTGTTTTATTTAATTGGTAGTTTTATTTAATTGGTATCAAGAGCATGTTTGAGTTAGAAATTTATGTGTTTTATGCATGTTGGTGCATACATGTTTATGAACATTCATTGCATACTTATTTGTTTATCTTGATGCATGAGTTAAGGGGGAGCTTTCTTGAAGCTTAACTTTAATCCATGCATATATAACTTCATGAGTTTTGTCATCATCAAAAGGGGGAGATTGTTGTCCCAGAGGCCTTCCACTCTAGTTTTGATGATGATTAAATCATGTAGTTATGTGTACTAATAATCTTGTGAGTTTAGTTTCAGATTATTAATCAAGATGTTAGTAGGTGATTAGCTTCAACAAAGATAGTTTGGAAGTTTTCACATAGTGATTCAAGAGCCCGAGCGACAAGATCATATATAGCACTCATTGGAGTCAAGCTCGGTGGATCACGAAGTTTTGGTTCGAGTCGGCTTGGAGACGGCGCTCTACAAAAAGACATCGGTACCTAGTTTAGTTTGAGTTTTAGATCCATTGGTAAAGGTTAGAATAGTATGATATGCTCAAGTTCACAACACACACGTTTCATGTTTCCGTTTTGGTTTTCGGTTTGATTGGTTTAACCGATCTTGGTTTTCATGAATAGATAGATTCAAAACAAGTTTACATGGTTTAATGTATATTAGATTTGTTCTATATACATGCATGCATCAACTTCTTAGACAAACTTAGTTTGATAGTCTATTTCATGAGTTTAGTGTTTTGGTATTTTTAACAAAACATAATTTTGGAATTAAAGTCAAAAACATGGATATATATATATATATATGTTTCATGTATATTGGACTTATGTCCATATGCAACTTGCTTCAAAGTGTTTAAATATCATTTTTTTGTATTTAGATGAGTCTTGGACAAAACGTATTTTCAGTTCAAATATCCAAGTTTTAGAAAATACGGTTTTGGTTTTTGGCAAAATTTCTATAACACAAAAATGGTTCAAAATGTTTGAAATTTGTGTTGAAATTTTTTACACAAGTTTGTATATCTATGTAAAATGATAAAACTATTTTTGTGTATTTTTAGAAGATTTATGAGAATTTTTAGAATTAAAAATAACATGTTTTTCTGACCAGAACTGCCTCTGTCAGGCTAGGTCGGTCGACCGGACGGTCGACCGTACCAAGTAGCCGGTCGCCCGTAGCGGTCGACCAACGTGCACGGATACGTGCACGCTGGCTGCCCCATAAGCCGGTCGACCGACTGAGAGCAGGTTGCTCTCGGGTTGCTCCCGGTCGCCCGAGCGGTCGACCGGCTAGAGAGCCGTTGCTCTCTGGTTCTGGGGCCGGTCGACCGTCCGGTCTACCGATAGCTGCCAGCAGTCAAAAAGTGACCGTTGGACGGTCGACCGAACGGTCGACCGGTAGTTCATTTTTGGCAGTTTCTGCTGCCAACGGCTATAATTTTCTGGGGGCTATAAATACCCCATTGGAAAGAGGTTTTCTCTAAGATTTTTAGTGCTAATTTTTCCTGACTCTCCAGTGTTTTCACAGCAATCAAAAGAAGTTTTTGAGCTTTAAACTGAACAACCTTTTGGTGTTTTTGCTAGGGTTTGAAAAATCAAAGAAAAGGGTTTTTGGGAAAAGTGTTTGATTCAACTTCTTTATCTTGGTTTCTAGTTTTTCCCAAGGATTTTCTTTGAGTTTTTGATTTCCATTCCTTTGGTTTTCTCCACACTTGAGCTACATCTACTATCTTATTCTATAGGATCTTTGTGTGGGAAAAGAGATTGTTTGTGGTCTTTTGATCACCAAGTTGTAAACCCTATCTTAGCTTGGCTTTGTGCCTTTCCCTCATTGTGTTGAGGAGGTTGTGCTATTGGGTTGTATCCCTCAAGGTGTGAGATGATCCTTGTGTAAGATTTGTGCTAATCCCTCAAGTTGTGAGGTGATTGTTTGTTGGCTTGGTGTTGTGCCTCAAGGAGGAGGTTGTGTTTGTAAGGAGAGGAGTTGGGTACTCCTTGTGATTGTATTGCCCCAAATCCTCGGTGGAGGTTCCCTGTGTGGGAGTCCTTTGTGGACAAGCTAGTGGATTTGAAATCCTTCTGGGTGAAGGCGGGGACGTAGAGCTGGGTGCTCGAACCTCGAAACAAATCTTGTTGTTTGCGCTTGATCCATTGACTCTTACTCTTTCTCTCTCTTTGTATTGTGCCTTGCATTATTTCATATTGATCATTCATATTTATATGCTTGGCTTGTTAGTGTGTGCATCACTAGTTGGTTGATTTAGTATAATTGCAATTAGTTTTTAAATTCCGTATTAAGTTCACTAGATTAGCATTATCACCTATTCACCCCCCTCTAGGTGATTTCAGACGAATAGCGTCGTCTTAGCCATTCAGATCTGAAGTCTTCAGTTAACGAACAGCTTGCGCATCTTGCTGCTTAGATGCATGAAGCTCATCTTTCCGCTCAAGAAGCTGCTAAGGTAATTTCTTCTGATTTGAAATCCTTGGAGATAAGGAAAGTAGAGCTCGGGGATGCCATAGACACTTCTAGCAGCGCTCTTCTTGACGCTGAGGATAAAATTGAAAAGCCTAAGGAAATGATCAGGAGGCTAATCTTCTTTATCCAAGGCTGAACTAGTGCGTCTTGAAGAGACTGCCCGGCTTGAGCAGCTTAAGGCCTAGAATGATGAAGTCTTGCAGCAGGAGCTAACACAGAGGGCAACCTTGGTTGAAATTGAAGCTCACTTGGCCCAGACAGCGAGCTTTAATGAGGCCGAGTTGAGGTCGCAGCCGCTTATCAGGGCTGCTGAAGAGAGGAAGACAAGGTTGGCCACTCTTGAAGAACAGATCAAGTCCTATGAAGCACTGTTGTAGCTTGTAATCTATGCATTCATGTATCCCTCTTTTGGAATCAATAAAAAATGATTTTATTTTGACTCCCCCGTTGCATTTCCAACTTATTTTATCTTCTGAATTATCGCTTTCAAATTGTATCGCAACCATTTGAGAAAATAGTCCTTACTGGACTAAAAAGATGAGACCTGGCTATCTGCCGGTTCAGAGATCGCAATGACGTAACCGATTAAGATGCCACCAAGCTTAAAATTTTGTCATATGATGACAAAAGAATAGTCCTTGCCAGACTGAAAGATGAGACTTGGCTATCTGCTGGTTCAGAGGTCGCAATGACATAACCGATTGAGAAGCTGCCAAGCTCAAAATTTTATCATATGATGACAAAGAAATAGTCCTTGTCGGACTGAAGGATAAGACTTGGCTATCTGCCGGTTCAGAGGTCACAATGACGTAACCGATTGAGAAGCTACCAAGCTCAAAATTTTATCATATGATGACAAAGGAATAGTCCTTGCCGGACTGAAGGATGAGACTTGGCTATCTTCCAGTTCAGAGGTCGCAATGATGTAACCGATTGAGAAGCTACCAAGCTCAAAATTTTGTCATATGATGATAAAGGAATAGTCCTTGCCGGACTGAAGGATGAGACTTGGCTATCTGTCGGTTTAGAGGTCACAATGACATAACTGATTGAGAAGCTACTAATCTCAAAATTTTATCATATGATGACAAAGGAATAGTCCTTGTCGGACTGAAGGATGAGGCTTGGCTATCTGCCGATTCAGAGGTCGCAATGACGTAACCGATTGAGAAGCTACCAAGCTCAAAATTTTGGATGGAATTTGGAAGAAATTGTCAGAGGTATATTATTAACGTGACAACCCGAAAAGTCCACCAAGGACTGAGTGGAACTCAGGAACTTGCTGGGGAGCTAGGAAATGAATTCCATAGAAGATCATACGTCAGAGGTGTAATGTTAACGTGACAAAAAGAACTTCGTAGGAATTCGGAAAGCGATTTGTCAGAGGTGTAATGTTAACTTGACAAAAAGATATGCCAGGGGTATAGTGTTAAACATAGCATGAAAAGGTCTCATTCTCACTGAGAAAAATGAGGAGATCACTGTCATAGGTTTAATGTTAACTTAACAGCGAAATGGATGCCAGAGGTGTAGTGTTAAACATAGCATGAAAAGGTCTCATTTTTATTGCGAAAAACGAGGAGATCACTGTCATAGGTTTAATATTAACTTAACAGCGAAATGGATGCCAGAGGTGTAGTGTTAAACATAGCAGGAAAAGGTCTCGTTTTCATTGCGAAAAATGAGGAGATCACTGCCATAGGTTTAATGTTAACTTAACAGCGAAATGGATGCCAGAGGTGTAGTGTTAAACATAGCATGAAAAGGTCTCATTCTCACTGAGTAAAATGAGGAGATCACTGTCATAGGTTTAATGTTAACTTAACAGCAAAATGGATGCCAGAGGTGTAGTGTTAAACATAGCATGAAAAGGTCTCATTTTTATGCGAAAAACGAGGAGATCACTGTTATAGGTTTAATGTTAACTTAACAGCGAAATGGATGACAGAGGTGTAGTGTTAAACATAGCATGAAAAGATCTCGTTTTTATTGCGAAAAATGAGGAGATCACTGTCATGGGTTTAATGTTAACTTAACAGCGAGATGGATTTGCGATATGAGCAATTTTGGTCAAAAGTATAGTATTAACTTGACCGAGAGATTCATTTACTATTAGAGGTGTTTGAACATAGCAGTGATTCGAGTGAATTGGTCGTTCTTTATATGTGGTCTACCATTCTATGGATGAGAATTGGTAAGTGATTTTGGAAAGGGAATCAAATGGGAATAGGTCCTTAGGATTTTTAGCAAATCCCCAGCTGTTAACGGGTTTGATATGCCTTTACCAACTACCGTTTGAGTTGGGCTAGCCATGCTATTCCCCTTAGCATGATGAGTTGTCGAGGACTTATGTTGGACTTAAAGGCCAACATTTTCCTCTATCCTTAACCGTTAAAGGTGTTGGATCATTTGGTTAATGCATGTGTAACCTTGATTCTTCTTTGAGACATCCAGTGTATGATCAGCTTCCTACTGGTTTATGGTTATATGGTCTCATTTGGAGGAAGAGAGGGGCGCTCCTTCTGCATATCTTGGATTTGAAGGTCTTGATCAGAGGTGTAATGTTAAACTTCATCATGAGAAGGATCCTTATTAAGGATAATACTTCTTTAAGAACTGCCATTGATTGGCATCATGAGTAAATCACCATCTGGAGTCATAAAGCGATATGCTCCATTTGAATAGACTGTTTCTATTACAAACGGTCCCTCCCATTTGGATTGAAATTGCCTTTGGTTTTGTGAGTCATGATCATTGGTCGTCTGACGGCTAAAATCGAATCTCCTTTCTGGAAGACTCTTCATTTGACCTTCTTATTGAAGGCTTTCGAGATCCGAGCTTGATACAACTCAATATGCTGCTGAGCTTGTAAACCGCCTCTCATCTAAGGCTTCGAGCTCTTGAAGACGCAACCGATCATTGTCCTCTGATGTGATCTTACTCATTAAAGCGACTCACAATGATGGCATCTGGATTTCTAACGGTATGACTGCTTCACGCCCGTATACCAGGGGAAAAGGCGTATTGCCTGTCGGTATTGTACCTAGTCCGATAGGCCCAAAGACATTCACCAAGCTTCTCATTCCAATCTCGCTTATTCGAGGAGACGAACTTTTTGAGTAACTTAATGATTGTCTTGTTGAATGCTTCCGCCAAGCATTGCCGGCAGAATTATAGGCAGTTGAAGTCACATTCTGAATTCGGTATTATCACAGAATCGATAGAATACCTGGCTTATGAATTGGGGACCGTTGTCATAGATGATCCGCCTAGGGACACCGAATCGATGGATGACATGGGTTTGATGAAATTAACCACGTTGGAAGTTTTGACTTCCACCAGTGGTATGGCTTCTGCTACTTTGAAAAGTAATCGGTTATCGCCAGGATAAACCAGTGTCCTTTTGTCGAAGAGGGGCTGATTGGCCCTACGACATCGATTCCCCATGCTTCAAATGGCATGAAGCAACAGTTGGGTGGAGCAACTCCGGAGGCTGGTGTATGAAGTCCGCATGAATTTGGCATGCTTTATACCTTTGTGCATATTCGATGGCATCGGCTATCATGGTGGCCAATAATATCCAAGCCTATGCAATGTGTCTTTAAGTTTTAGACCTGGTTGATGAGCTCCGCATATGCCATCATGTGCTTCTTTAAGCACTTCCTGCGCTTCTGAATTAGAAAGGCAACGGAGGAGGACACCGTCATATGAATGACGGTAAAGTGTCTTCAGAGTTGGATCGTAGTAAAAACGGAGAGACCATCGTCTGATAGATGCCGCTTCTTTAGGATCATCTGGCAACAGACCATGTAGAGCATAGTCGATGAAAGGACATCGCCAATCTCTCGGCTCAAGATCCATCGAGATATTATAGACCTTTCTGGTTCTTAACATGTGTTTAGAGCAGACAAGGTGTCGAGTCGCCACTGTAAGGGGATACTCGGTGTCGACTGGCAAGGCTAGTATTATTGCTAATACAGCAAGAGCATTCGCCTTAGTATTCTGAGATCGAGATACGTGCCCGATGTAAAAACCATCAAAGAGATTAGCCATTCGATGACTACATGATAGTAAGGCACCAAGTTTTCGTGACGGACCTCATATTGTTCTTTAACCTGATTGATAATCTGTTTTGAATCGCCGTAAGCTTCAAGGTAGTATAACCCCATTTCGTGGGCGAGATGAAGGCCAATAAGTAGAGCATTATATTTTGCCACATTGTTGGAGCATGATTCCGTCAGAGAAAATGCTCTAGGAAGGACGTGATTTTGTGGAGAGATAAACACAACCCCACGCTGGCAATGATCCTGCCTTTAGGGCCTATTCGTGATGCTCCATCGAAGAACATCTGCCAAACTTCATCCTCTGAAGTTACATTAGATTCGAAGACTTCATCTGAAATATCTTCATGAAGTTTACAGTTTTTCGGAACTGGATGAGCAGCCAAGAACTCTGCAAGTGCCTGGCTTTTAACTGCCTTTTGAGGGATAAAGAGCATGTCGTATTGAGATAAAAGAAGCACCCACTTAGCTAATCTTGAATCAATGATCCTGGCTTCATCATGAGAAGACGCAAAGGATTCACTCTGGAAATGACATGTATGGTTTGGCCGACCAAATAATGTCGTGTCTTCTGAACGGCAAAGACAAGAGCTAAGTACTCCTTCTCAATAGGATTATAGTGAGATCCCGCCCCTATCAGAGTCCTGCTCAGATAATAAATAGCCTGTTCATGACCATTGTCGTCTTTTTGAGCAAGCAGGGCACCAATAGAATGGTCTATAGCTTTGACATAAAGCAAGAATGGTTTCCCTGATGTGGGAGCTACCAAAACTGGAGGTTTTGTGAGATATTTCTTGATATCCTCGTAAGCTTCCTGAGAAGCTTGATCCCATACAAAGGAAGCACCTTTTTCATGAGTCGGGGAACGATTGACAGCGGCCTGAGAGATTTGCGATGAATCTCTTAATATAAGCTAGTCTACCTTGCAAACCTCTAAGCTCTTTGAGATTCCTCGGTGGAAGCATGCTCTGAATGGCTTCGACTTTGTCTGGGTCAAGAAGAATTCATTTTGATGTAACAATAAACCCAAGGGACTTGCAACTCGAAACCCCCAAGAAGGATTTTGTCGGATTCATCTTCAGCTAATGAGCCCGCATTATGTCGAACATTGTTCTCAAGTAATAAAGATGGTCATTCTTATTGCGGCTTTTGACAGAAATGTCGTCGACATAGCATTCTACCATTTTTCAGAGATGATCGCGGAAAATTGTGTTCATTGCCCACTGATAGGTGCTCTGGTGTTCTTTAGCCCAAAGGGCATGACAGTGTAACAGTATATCCCCAATGGTGTTCGGAATGAAGTATGCTTCTCGTCGTTGGGATACATCTTAATCTTATTGTGTTGGCCCAAAGGCCATTATCCCAGTTATTTTGATGATAACAAAACATATTTAGTTATGTATTTAACATTTGTGTTTCAGAATTTTTTAGGTTATTTAACAGGTTGTTTTTGACGGCTCCGCTAAAAAGACTCACACATTTGGAGTTCGCCGCTAAAATGAAGATTCCCAAGCTACGCACAACTAGGATGCTTTGGGATCAAGATGATGAAGTGAAGATCAAGACAAGATCAAGACAAGATCAAAACGGCAAAGAAAAACAAAATTTGTAATTTTATTTTTATTTTAGACATTTTGTCAAAACTAGATATTAGAAGTAGAGCTATGGGATCATCACACACACACATTTCAGTTAGGCTTCAAAAAGATTTTCAATTCCATTTCTAACTTAGTTTTTAAAGTGAACATATTGAAAATACGCTTTTCAGAAAAACAATAGTTTTGGAAAAAACATTTCTATTGAAAAACAACTTTGTGTTCAAAAGAATTTTATCAAACTATTTTTAACATGTTTGAAGTATGACACATGCTTATACTTCATGTTTTTACAAGTTCCAAAATCTTACCCAAAACCCAAAACCAAAATCCAAGTTTTCTGGTTCTGGAAGTTCTGTTTTTCAGAACTCACAGTAACCGGTCGACCGGCCCGGTCGACCGATGTGCACAACACTGTGCACGTCTAAATCAGTCGACCGACCCGGTCGACCGATGTACACTTGCTTTCACAGGAGTTTTGGTCGACCGACCCGGTCGACCGATGAACCCCAACGGTCATATTTTTGACCGTTGGCGGTCGACCGACCCGGTCGACCGGACTCTGTCAAAAGTTCTGACAGATCCAACAGCTATTTTTTCTGACTGTTTTCTCTTTTGGGATTTGGTATCAGCGAATTTGTGAGGCTGTTTTTGACCCCTATAAATAGAGGGTCACCTCATATTGATTAGACAACGATTGCAAAATATTTCATAAGAGTTTTACAAAGATTTTCAAAGCTTTCCTTCATAAAAGATTTTCCAAAGCCTAAATTCCCAACACCCAACTTGTAGCCTATTCCTCTAGCTTCTCTCTAGATTTTGCACATCACAATCCCAAGCTTTACATCTACATATTTGGTTCTAGGATTGTGCAAGTGAGCTTTTGTAAAGTGATCAAGTGTGATCACTCATTTCTTCTTGGAGTGAAGTTGTAGAGGCATCGGCCTCAAGGGAGCTAGTGAGCTTCGGGTGGTGTTGCGGCATCACAAGTGTAAGGGACAAGTGTGTCCTTGTATTGGCGATCCGGTGGGATCAACGATAGTAGTGCAAATCCTTCAAGTGTGAAGGCGGGGACGTAGAGCGTGGCTCGAACCTCGGAAACACATCCTAGCGTTTGCGTTTGATCAATTTTCTCTAACTCTACTCTTTTCAATTCTTGCACCTTTATTGTTGAATTTATTGCAAGTCTTTATTTGTACTATTTGTGTGTGAAATTTTTAATTCCGCAAAATTGCCATTATTCATATAGCCATCACCTATTCACCCCCCTCTAGGTGATTTCAATTGGTATCAGAGCCTAACCCTACAACTTAGGTCTAACCACCTTAGGGAGATCCATATTTGGCTATATACATTTGTGTTGCATTTACATTGCTTGTGCATTCATGGCATCCATGGACTTTTCTAGCATTAAATCCCCACCCAAGTTTGATGGTTTAAACTTCCCCATTTGGAAGGTGAAAATGAATCTCTTCCTTAAATCCCTAGGAGTTAGGGTAGCTAGGGCCATTACCAAAGATTTTATTGAACCCACTAGTGATGAGAGCACATGGTCCGAGGATACTTCCAAAGACTATGAGGCGAATGCTAGGGCACAATATGCATTGACCCAAGCATTAAATGAAGATGACCTTGCACGCATAATAAATTGTAAATCCGCATTTGAGGTTTGGAACATACTCATTGTGACTCATGAGGGAACGTCTCAAGTCAAGAGAGCCAAAGTTGACTTGCTACGTTCTCAATATGAGAATTTCTATATGTTTGATAATGAGAGCATTGATGACATGCTCACCGTTTTACAAAAATAACTAATGCTCTTTCTTCCTTAGGCGACAAGATTGATAATGATCAAAAGATAAGGAAGGTGATTAGAGCTCTTCCAAAGCTTGGGAAGTCAAGGCGACCACTCTCAAGGAGCTCAACGACAAAGAGGAGATGGACTTCTCCGGCTTCATCGGAAATCTCAAGACACATGAGATGGAGATGAAAGTTAGAGAAGAAAGGGAGGCACCAAAGAAGAAGACCATTGCCTTCAAAGCCGCTCCTACCATACACGAAGAGGATGACTCATCGGAGGATTACGATGAGGATTTCGCCATGCTCATCCGGAAGGGGCAAGATGTTCTACAAGAAGGGACGGCAAAGTAACTTCCGAAGAGGGAAGCCTCAAGGAAGGTACGAGAAGAAAAGAGATGAACCCGGTCCTTGCTTTCATTGCAAGAAGATCGGTCACCTAATTGCCGATTGCCCCGCTCTACAAGCAACCACATCAAGAATGGGCAAAGAAAGAAGAAAGCCTTGGCCGCAACATGGGATGATTCGGAGTCGGAATCCGAAGAGGAGCACGACGCCGCCAACATGTGCTTCATGGCACAAGGAGACGACGCTTCTAAGGTAACATTTGATAACACTCTTGATGATGATGACCTCACTATGGATGAACTAGCACATTTCTTTGAGGAATTACAACATAGATATGAGATTTCGCAATCTCATAATAAAAAGTTAAAAAGGGAAAATGAGTCTTTGAGAGATAAGATTAATATTATTGAAAAAGAGAAAAATGAGTTATCTAGTTCTTTTGAAAAATTGAAAAATGATTTTGATAAGTATAAGGTAGCTAATAAAGGAAAAACCCCCATGATTTCTAATGATAAAAATGTTTTTGTTGAAATTCAAAAACGTGTTGATTCTTTAGATAAAACTTTAAAGAAATGTGCATTTGATTTTAACAAGCTTGCATCTAAATTTCCTAAGGGAGTAGCTCAAGGGAATCATGTTCATCATAAACACTCCACACATAAACATGCACACACTCATAACCATGCTTTTATGTACAATAGTGGTAGAATTTATATTTGCACACATTGTGGCCGCAAAGGCCATTTAGAAAAATTTTGCTATGCTAAGAACAATG
The DNA here is from genome assembly GCA_038442645.1 of Agave tequilana. Lineage (NCBI taxonomy): Eukaryota > Viridiplantae > Streptophyta > Magnoliopsida > Asparagales > Asparagaceae > Agave > Agave tequilana. The sequence goes on along the minus strand of JAVJIF010005837.1, from coordinate 85,360 downwards.
TAAAGAATAAATTTGTTTGAGTTCGCCCCGGATCTAACCCCAAAGGACCCACTAAGATTTGGGTACCAAAAGAGCCACCAAATTTAAATGATACAGGTATAGGTGGATCTACCCCTTCCAAGACTTAGGAGGAGGTGGTGCCCGGGTGGTTGATGCATCGGAGCTTAAAGAACAAATCATGCATGCATCGCTATCGGGGAGGCACCTAATTTTTGGAGATTGCCCGTAAATGGTAACATCTCCATTTAAGAGTTTAATTTTGTATATACAATTGTTATAGGATTGCTAGTTTAATTTTATGCCTCATTGATACATGATTAGTATAAACTTGCAACTCTATCATGATTGTATATGCCATGTTAAGTTTTTGATTTTTAGTCATGTATACATATGTATAGAATTGATAGTTCACTTTTGTACTCTATTGATATATGCTTGTATAGAACTATTTTTCTATCATGATTGTATATGCCATGTTCAGTTTTGATATTTCTTGCTTCATACCTTGTCTATTTATATGTCCACATGAATAGTTTGCTATTTATAATTATATACTTGTATACTCATCCACACTATTTTCACAAATAAAATAAAAACTTTTGTAAAATTTCATATATAAGACAAATACCTTAGAGATGACAATTGCGCGCCTCAACTCATTTCACGAGGAATCAAGAGGAAGAAGTTCAGAACCCGTCACTGGGTATTCGACTTTAACATCTCTAAAACTTTGTTCTAATATGGAAATTAAAAATTAAAATACCTTGTTTGTAACCTGGTTGTCATAACAATTAATGAAGATTTAAAACCTGTTGGTGTTCCTATATGTTTAATATATCATACATATTTTGACTACAAAATTATTTGAAATTTTTTTTTTGGGCAAAATTGCTGTTAATTGTTTTTCAGGCAAAGCCGGTCGACCGACCCCTAAAGCTCCGGTCGACCGACTCTGCCTGAGAGAAAATTTTTATTTTTTTTGTGTGCTACCGGTCGACCGATGCTGACCTGCTGTGGTCTCGGGATATTTCGGTCGACTGACCCAGTCGACCGATCTTATTTACAGAGCTCTCGGTTGGTTTCGATCGACCGGACCGGTCGACCGATCGTCGTATTTTGCCCTATATCTGTGTTTCCTCTTCACTTTTTTCTCTCACTCTCTCTCTCATCTCTCAGCGAACCGAAGACACCATCCTTCTCCAAAAAATTTATTCCTCTCCAAACTCTCAACCAAATCCAAATCAATTTAAAACCCATCTCAAATTCCTCATTCTCCTTCCAGATCTTCGATTTCAGGTTCTTCCAACCACCAGATTCGGAGAATTCCAAGATTTTTCAGTTAGGGTTTCAGAACTTTCATCAAGGTAAAAATCGAATTTTTATTGTGAATCTTCACTTCTAGCTTAGAAATCTTTCTTCCTTTGTCACTATTTTAGGTTGCTTAGCATCTAGATCGTGCCATAATCTTGATTTCACCTAAAAATCAAATTTTTATTCATCATGCCTAAAAGATCTCGAACTGAGAAGGGGAAGGGTGTTGCTCAACCCTCATCTCAGGTTCCTAGACCCGTACGGCCCTTTATCAATGATCTAGCTGCTGATAGATACTCCCACCTCTCCACTAGAAATATTAATTCAGGGAGATTTGTTACCATTCAGGATTTTGAACATCTAGATATCCCTCAAATCCTGCAAACAAATAATCTAGTTGAGTTCTTGACCATCAAGGAGCAAGTATACACTTCCCTTGTTCCTTACTTTTATGCCAACTATGAATTTGATGGTAACCGCATCACATCTAGAGTCCTAGGTAGGGAAATCGACCTCTCTATCGGTCGGTTTGCTAGGATTTTGCATCTCTCCACTGGCGGAGCAGATGTGTATTCCCATGATTTACATGATTTCGAATTTCCTGAGGGTGAGTCTTCACTCACCGCCTCTACTCTGATCCACGGGAATGACAATCCCGGGTTGGTTAGAAATGAGGTAGTGAGTAGGTACACTCTTCAATCTCAAGTCCTTGCCAAGATTATCTTTTTCAACATTGTCCCCAAACATGGTGAGTATAGCCATGCTAGGGGTTGTGTCCCTTTGATTATCTATTGCCTTCTTAAAGGCATTAAGGTAAATTTTCCTAGAGTCATAGCTTATCATATGGGCTCCGATCAGATCCGTACTGCGGGTAGAAGTTTGCCCTACGGCATGCTTATTACCCATCTTCTTAGAGCTCTTGACTTTGATCTTTCTGCCGAAACTCCTTCAAGCCACCTGACAAACATCAATGGAGTTGTCCTGAAGATGATGGAAGCGCAGCTGCGTAGACACGCCCCTGTGCAACCACATCTTCCTCCTGCTGGTCCTGGCTCATCTTCTGCACCAGGATCCTCTTCTTCTGCAGCACCTGCTGAGCTTCAGACGTTTATCTCTTCTCAGATCGAGGCACACCAGGCCTGGGTCGAGCAGCGCGTTGCAGACCTTCGAGCGGAGATGGATGCTCGTGCCGTTCAGGAAGCTGCTTTTCGGGCAGAGGTCAGAAACGACATGTCATACTTTGCTGACTCCATGAAGATTCGTGGATGTCCAGTTTCAGGCTCTCTTTGCACAATTTTCCATGACCGTTCCTGATCGTACTGCGACTGCTTGTCGTCTTCCGTCTACCGGTCCTCCATTTCCTCCCAGAGCTCGCTCTTCTGTTCCACCACCGCGGACCAGAGTCGATGGCTTTGACCCAGATGAGGTCATTTCTTCAGGCGAAGACGCTGGTGACGACGAGAAGACGGCTGAGGGCTCTGCTGCACGGAGTCCATCTGATGAGGAAGCTGGAGATGATGATGAGTGACCTCCCCTTTTGATGATGTCAAAAAGGGGGAGAGTTATTTGAGAGAGTTATCTTGATAGAGATATTTGTGATATTTTGTGTTGTAGTATTTTGTGTTTGGATATTTGTGATGTAGTATTTGTATGTTTGGACATGTAGTATTTCTTCTGGACATGTAGTACTTACTTATTTGTATTTTGGGACATGTATGCTTTGTGGACGTATTTCTTTATATGTATCCATGTTCTATCTTTATATATGACATGAGTATTTGTCCTATGATATGTGTACTTGTTGACATGGAAATATGTGTTTATCATTTTTATATACTATGCCCACATATGATTTTTGTCATTTATGATATGCTTGTGTTGAGGGGGAGCTTCACCTGAATTCTCTACCCAAAATATTTTGTGATAACTACATATGTTTTGCCATCATCAAAAAGGGGGAGATTGTTGGCCCAAAGGCCATTATCCCAGTTATTTTGATGATAACAAAACATATTTAGTTATGTATTTAACATTTGTGTTTCAGAATTTTTAGGTTATTTAACAGGTTGTTTTTGACGGCTCCGCTAAAAGACTCACACATTTGGAGTTCGCCGCTAAATGAAGATTCCCAAGCTACGCACAACTAGGATGCTTTGGGATCAAGATGATGAAGTGAAGATCAAGACAAGATCAAGACAAGATCAAAACGGCAAAGAAAAACAAAATTTGTAATTTTATTTTTATTTTAGACATTTTGTCAAAACTAGATATTAGAAGTAGAGCTATGGGATCATCACACACACACATTTCAGTTAGGCTTCAAAAAGATTTTTCAATTCCATTTCTAACTTAGTTTTTAAAGTGAACATATTTGAAAATACGCTTTTCAGAAAAACAATAGTTTTGGAAAAACATTTCTATTGAAAAACAAGTTTGTGTTCAAAAAATTTTATCAAACTATTTTTAACATGTTTGAAGTATGACACATGCTTATACTTCATGTTTTACAAGTTCCAAAATCTTACCCAAAACCCAAAACCAAAATCCAAGTTTTCTGGTTCTGGAAGTTCTGTTTTTCAGAACTCACAGTAACCGGTCGACCGGCCCGGTCGACCGATGTGCATAATACTGTGCACGTCTAAATCAGTCGACGACCCGGTCGACCGATGTACACTTGCTTTCACAGGAGTTTTCGGTCGACCGACCCGGTCGACCGATGAACCCCAACGGTCATATTTTTGACCGTTGGCGGTCTACCGACCCGGTCGACCGGACTCTGTCAAAAGTTCTGACAGATCCAACAGCTATTTTTTCTGACTGTTTCTCTTTTGGGATTTGGTATCAGCGAATTTGTGAGGCTGTTTTTGACCCCTATAAATAGAGGGTCACCTCATATTGATTAGACAACGATTGCAAAATATTTCATAAGAGTTTTACAAAGATTTTCAAAGCTTTCCTTCATAAAAGATTTTCCAAAGCCTAAATTCCCAACACCCAACTTGTAGCCTATTCCTCTAGCTTCTCTCTAGATTTTGCACATCACAATCCCAAGCTTTACATCTACATATTTGGTTCTAGGATTGTGCAAGTGAGCTTTTGTAAAGTGATCAAGTGTGATCACTCATTTCTTCTTGGAGTGAAGTTGTAGAGGCATCGGCCTCAAGGGAGCTAGTGAGCTTCGGGTGGTGTTGCGGCATCACAAGTGTAAGGGACAAGTGTGTCCTTGTATTGGCGATCCGGTGGGATCAACGATAGTAGTGCAAATCCTTCAAGTGTGAAGGCGGGGACGTAGAGCGTGGCTCGAACCTCGGAAACACATCCTAGCGTTTGCGTTTGATCAATTTTCTCTAACTCTACTCTTTTCAATTCTTACACTTTTATTGTTGAATTTATTGCAAGTCTTTATTTGTACTATTTGTGTGTGAAATTTTTAATTCCGCAAAATTGCCATTATTCATATAGCCATCACCTATTCACCCCCCTCTAGGTGATTTCAGATTGTACCCTGAAAAGCCGTCCATGAAAGACATTCTTTTGAATCCACAGGTATTGTCAATCATGACATCAGTGATGGGCAGTGAAAATTCATCTTTAGGACAAGCTGTATTGAGAACACGGTAGTCGATGCAGATCCCTATTTTCCTATTCTTCTTGAGGATGGGAACGATATTAGCAACCCAATCTGGATGTTATTCCTCCCGTATGAAGCCAAATGCAATGAGCTTACGAACTTTGACTTCAATAGCCTCCATAATGTTCGGACGAAACTGATATTGCTGCTGCTTGACTGGCTTGGCATCAGGTTTGATGTTTAGGTGATGCATGGCTACTCATAACTGTTGGGTATTGTGACCCTAGACCTGGTGTTTTGGAAGACACCTTTGTGTACCAAGACTTCGCCAAGGCCCGGACTATAATCTGGATCTGGGGAACTATAGGGAGTGTCATGCGATGCTCGTCTGCCCCTACGCAGCTCTCGTCCTCTTCCGATCATGTTAATGGATGCAGAGGGCAGATCTCACTGTACGCCCCTTTTGCGATGTTTCACGGAGCTTGCACCGAGAGTTGATCAAAAACTGATCGTCGGCCTGGAGGAGTGGCGGGGATTGGTCTTAGCCGGCAATGGACTGAGTGGACTGTTGCCAACTGACGTCCCACTTGTTGACAATAGGAAGGAGAAGTTTGGAAAAATTCCGACTTCCATTTGCTTGTCAAAAATTCCCGCAAGTTAAACCCAGTCGGGCCTAAACGATCCAGCGTAGAGGCTCTGTTGGATTGCGCATAGGACGATGTCCTGTTCTTTTTATCACCGCGGAGATAATAAGCACTAAATAGTGCTTTAGCTCTAGCTTCGCGGCTAAGAACCTTGGGAATGTCCTTGGGTGCTGAAGCTGCATAAGTACCTCTGTCAACACTTAGGGACGATCTCTTAGCTCCGTTGCGAAGGGCGAGCTTAGCACTTGATGAACTGGGGAGCGAGGCACGCTGTGGTGCTTTATCAGCTATGTTGCTACGAAGGTGATTAGCCCTCGATAGTACCTTGGCTCTCAATTTGAGGCTAAAAGCTTTGAAAATGCCCTTGGGCGCTGAAGCTGCATAAGCACCGCTATCAGCACTTAGGGGCAATCCCTTAGCTTCGCTGCAAAGAGCGAGCTTAGCATATTGTGGTGCTTTGGTTCCAACTTCGCAAGTGCGAACATCATGGGAACCTGAGGTACAGTAGCTTCGCTCATAAGAACGAGGCTGGCATGAGGAGTTATTGCTCCTGAATTAGGCGAAGGCATGGTCGTCGTGACTTCACGGCTAACAGTCTCGACAGAGCAGGCATGCATCTTGCCTTTTTCTTCGTGAGAGACATGAACTTGTGGTGCAGCTACAATTGAGGCTTCATACAGAGCCTTTTGCTTTGGCCTCCACACCTGCTTTGACAAAGGAGACTTAGGTTCGCAGGGAACCTGACTAGCCACACGCAAGGCTGAGAGGTGTTGGAAGGATTCTGCTTCCGGTTTCTGCTCTGAAACGTTGGCCATGGAGACCTTTCTATGCTTTCGTGCATGGAGCATTGGACCACCCCCGGAGAGGAGTTCTTTGAATTTTCCTTGGTCCAAGTGAACAACTAGGTTTTCAAAGGTGACAGGCTGAAGATTCTGACCCTTACATTGCGGGCCTGCTTCCTTGTTGCGCCAGAGGACCATGGTAGGCTCGCAGAGGGCCTCATCTGTCTCCGCAGAGACTGGCTTCGAAGATTTAGCCAGAGGGGCTCTGGCTACACTGGCTTCCTTGAATTCAGGAGTAGACCCGAAGGTCTGTTCGTCGCATTGCGACACTTGATTCTCAACAGTGGAGATATCTTTCCCCAGCGGAGTCGCCATCTTGTTTTCCATTGATTTTGCAAAGGGGAAAACTTACAAAAAAAAAGGGTCGAGGAGCTAAATTACAAGTATTCTAAAAAAGATTACAAGTAGATCTCCTCTGAGATTCTGGAGAAGTGTGCCGATAAGAGTCTGGTCAGCGCGCGACCACTTTGTCCCTTTGACGATGCGATGATGGGATTCCCTTCTCGCCTGGTTCGGAGAATTGGAGAACAGAAGGTTCGTAGAACCCTCTTGTTACTTCTCAAAACTGCCTCCACTTGGGAATTCCTTCTCGCCTGGTTCCGGAGATTCCTTGAGAGGAAGATCTTAGGGTATCAGCACCCTGATTAGAGAAGCAGTTCTCTGAATTCTCTAAATTCTTGGAAGCAAGAGAATAGATCTCTGTTTAGCCGTCTCTTTGCCTGTGCGCCTCTTGCGTGCTTTCCCTCTCCGTGTACCCCTGGTGGGCTATTTATAGGGAGAGCAGGGGTATAATTGTCCCTTAAAAATCTGGAAACAGATTGAGTCAATTTGTTTAAATCTGGAATGTAGCCTTGCTGCGAGGCTAGACTCAGCTGCTGCGAAGCTAGGAATAGCAGGTAGCGTTGATCTCTTGATCTGTTTTGATTCTTTCCAAATATTTGAAAGATCTCCCCTGATCTTCTTACTTGTTCTAGGAGAGTCAAGTGATTACGGCAGGCAGCTGCCAATTTAATCTCAGATTTGATCTTGATTAGATTTGATCCTGAATATTTGATCTCATCTGGAGATTTGATTGGTCAACGGTGGATCATAAAAGACCCGCAGCGGAGCTGCCGTATTGAGCTCACAGCGGAGCTGGAAGGAGCATCTGGCGAAGTCAGAAGAAAGCTCTTCAGCGGAGCTGGATAAACATCTGTGGCGAAGCTACCATCCTTCTGCGCGGTTGCGTATGACTTCGAGCGAAGGTAACTCTCTGCGGAGTTAACTGAGCACTTCAGGCGAAGCTGTAAGTTAGCTCACTGATAGAGCTTTGAACATCTTCAAGGTGAAGTTGGACAAACTTAGCTTCTCAGGTGAGGCTATCTCCTTGGGCTCATGTGATGCTAAGTGTTGAGCTAACTTAGCATCTTAGACCTGCTTAGGTCTATCCAAAGACAATCTGGGCTCACTGTCTGTTTCACTGGATTAGTAGAGTCCAAGTAGCTGATTTATCCCTCGTAGATGGATAAAAACTGGTCGTCAGCTTGTCTATCACTTGTCTTTTGTAAATATCAACAAGTTTAGACATTGTTCAGGCCAGTCAGGAATCTTATCTTTTTTTAGAGTGTCAACACTGACCAACTCCCAATCTATTGTCTGACACACGGACATGTGCTGCAGATAGGCTAGGGGATACATCCGCTCCAAGTCCGGGAAGAAGAACCTCATATTGGCAATCCTACGAAGCCATTTGTAATCTCTGTCATAAAAGGCAGACTCATCCTCCTCAATCGAGTTGCCAAAGAAGAAGTCATGCTTCCTCAATAGAGCACAGGAATCTGACTCGAACCGGCCATCAGAAATGATTTCCTGAAAAGTCAGCATACTGGCATTGCTGATCCGACTCCGTAGCTCCTTTGATTTACTAGTAGTCACAGGAGCAGTCCTCTGGAGAACAAAGGTCATGTTTGGGTCAGCACTACTTACATGTCTAAAGTGGCACTTTTTGGACAGAGGATTCGAGGAGTATCGTACTGAAAAAAAGGACAACGCAAGAGTTAGCAACCTAAAATAAAAAAGAATTTATTGTCTAAGTGTTGAGGCTCAGACGCAAGCTTCACCTCAGAATCACATCTAATGGTTGAGATGTGAGGCTCAGTGAAACCCGTGTCTAAACTTAAAAGACACATGGCTCACATGAAGTCCGCGTTTGAAACACCACAACTTAGAAATTTTTCTAAGTATAGAAACTTGACGCGAGACTCAGTGAAACCGGCGTCAAACATCAGAGACATGAGGTTTACACGAAGTCCACATCTGAACCCCCTCGAATTCTCTAAGTGTTGAAATCAAACGCAAGGCTCAACGGAGCCCGCGTTCAACAAATAGACACAGACTCAAGCTGATGAAGCAAAGGCACGAAGGTCGTCAAACCCGCGTCTTACCTACCAGTGCAAGAGCCACGTCTGAATATCAAACACAGGCGTGAGCTTCACGTTGGCGGTTCAATTCAGAAGAGACTTAAGAGTTAAGCTAACTCTTCAAGTCCCTTAGTGAAAACCAATTCAAATGGTTTTTTACCTGAAATGGGGGCCTCCTACTTAGAAAACCGCCTATTCGAGCCTCTGGAGTGACAGCGCTCGAGGATGAAGCCACAGGTTTGGTCTTTGGGGCCATTTTGATTGTGAATTCTGTGTAGAAGATGAGACAAAGAAGAAGAAGCTCGGAGCTTTTCTTAAGTTCTGAAAATTCTCTACGCATGGCTCAGTGGAGAAGAAATGAGTCTAATGATGACTCTTGAAAGACTGCTGTCTTTTTATAGACACAGTAATCCAATGAGATATGCGGCCCGTATATCGAGATCAATTGTCGCCCGACACGTGGCAACACGCTTTGAGTGTGAACCTCGCGTGTTAAGAGAACGACGTCTCTTCAAGCTCCGCCTAACGCGTGGCAACGCGCATTGAACGTGAACCTCGCATGTTAAGAGAACGATGTATATTCAAGGTCCACCAGACACGTGGCAATGCACCAAGAACGTGAGTCTCACATTTAACATAGTCGCGTCTCTCCTGTAAAAAGAGGTCCGCATCTCCATCTTAAAGTCTGCGTTACTTCAGTAAAGTGAGAGCTGCATCTCCACTTCAAAGACTGTGTCTTTTCAGTATTCTCTGGTTCACGTCTTGGCAAAACAAGAGAGCTACGCCTCTATTCCTAGCGAGAGCTATGTCTCTACTTTGAAGCAAGCCTGTATTTTATAACGCTCAAAGCTACGTTTTTACATCAAGTGAAAGGTATGTCTTCACTCTGAAAGAAACTCGCGTTTTGACAAAATAGCAGAGCCGCGTTTCATGGACGATGAGAAGTCCGCATCTCCACCCCGAATTCTACGTCACCTCAACAAAGTGAGAGCTACGTCTCCACTTCGATAATTGAGACTCGCGTTTCTACTTCATACGAGGTCCGCATCTCCAAGGCAACATGACCTATGCATCTACAAGACCTGCATTCAGTCTTTGGAATAGTACACTGGCAATAGCAGATGACTATTCCCCCAATTTAATAGTACACCGACAACCAACTCAGAGTACCGAGAAAATCTGGACTGCGTATCTTGACACTCACAACAATCATCTCTGGTGGCTTCAAAAAGTTTTACGGTATACTCACGAAGACCAAGATTCACACAAGATCAAGCTCAAGGTATTTAAGAAGATTGCCAGTCCAATCTTGAGAACTTGCTGCCAAAAGAAAAAAATTCAAAGTATTTTGAAACCCGTCCTAGTCAACCTCAAAGTTTCAAAAACTTTAGAGGGGATTATGTAGACTGTCAAAAAATCACTGAGGACAAGTCATTAAATGGCAGAGTGTATACTTCAAATACGAGGATAATCAAAGCCACTCATGCAATGCCAAAACGCACGGCTCGAAGCTTGTGTCCCAGCATCGCTGCAATGCCAAGACGCAGAGCTCGAAGCCCACATCTCAACGTCACCGCAGTGTCAAAACACGAGGTTCAAAGTCCGCGTCAGCTTCACTGCAATACCAAGACGTAGAGCTTGAAGGCTGCGTCTTGCAAAGCTCGAAGCCTGCACCCAACAACATTTTCAATGGCTAAACACACACTATAATGCCAAAACGGGAGGCTTGAAGCCTGCGACCCAGTGTCACCGCAATACCAAAATGCGAGGCTTGAAGCCTGCATCCCAGCATCACTGCAATGCCAAGACGCAGAGCTCGAAGCCTGCATTTCAACTACAGAGGAGCCCTACATTTCAGTTGTAACTTCCCTCATTATCGGGTCAGTTACTGTCCACATAATTAGGAGAGTTAACCTCCATTATGGAGAAAATTTAGGGGACAATTCTACCCTAGAAACCCCTATAAATAACTCAGTTTGCTATTGACAAGGGTCCAGAATTTTGGTGGATCAAATTTGGTTGGAATTTTGGTGGATCGAATTTGATCAAGATTTTCAGCTGAGGAGCCCTGAAAAAGAGTTAAACTCTTCTCCCAACTTACTGAGTACAAGTTTTGCTTATGTCTCTTTAAGATTCCATTTGATAGAAGCTGTGCTACTCCGTCTGTGATCCGAAGAGAAGATTCCCAGAAGAGCTTGACGTCCACCTAGTCAACGAAAAACAAGATTCACTTTCCACCACTACATCAAGAACCCAACTTTAAACAAATGAGAGACCTAATCACTCTCCCATCTTTTGTAATCAGATTATTGATCTGTTGTAATTTTCTTTACAATCAAATAAAGAAGCTTGCACCCTTTCAAAATTTTTCTGAGAAACAAGTCCCACATCGGCTAGACATAGGGATAGTCTTGGGTATATAAGAATTTGGCAACTCTACCTAGAAAGCTAGCATTTGAGATGGTGCCCCAAGTCCTTCAATTCGTAAAGTGGCAATCTTCATTGTTGACTTTTTGTGTGAAAACCATCTATTCTACTCGCTTCTACTCCTCCTCGAAAGTTGTCTATACATCCACTAAAAATATTCAAGCAATATTATTTATTTACAAATGATAGATAAATAGGAGCATAAAAATGTGGTAAAATCATGCTAATCAGGGGAGAAAGAGAATGATACATGACTATTTACATGTGTTGTGTTCATTCGTAGTTAGGGAAAAAAGCGAATGATATATATGTTGTGTTCATTCTTAGTTGGGGGAGAAATTGAATGATATATGTGTTTTGTTCATTCTAGTTGGAGGAGAAAGCGAATGGTATAAATGTAGTGTTCATTCGAAGTTGAGGGAAAATTGAATGGTATATGTGTTTTGTTCATTCGTAGTCAGCAGAGAAAGAGAATGGTATATATGTGTTGTGTTCATTCATAGTTAGGGGGTGAAAGTGAATATTATACATGTGTTTGAAAGTACACCTAGAGGGTGGTGAATAGGTGTAATGCTAATCTAATAGGAAAATATAACAGTCAAAATAAATAATGCAAACAGCTAACTCAAATCAAGAAGTGAAGCGAATTCCCAATTAAGGGCTCTAAAACTTCCCCTCTATATTCTTTTAGATAAGAGTTGAGGTGCTCAATTACCTTCTTGATTGAAAGAGAAAAACCAATATGAATGATGCAAGAGATGAATAACAAGTACAATGAAAATAAAAACACAAGTACAAGCAATAGAGATAGAGTAAGAGAAAGAGAGAAGGCAATCGCAAATAAAAGAGATTTGTTTTAAGGTTTAAGCATCAAGCTCACATCCCCACCTTCATCGCATGAAGGATTTTGACTATCCATAAAGGAACTTGCACAAAAGGAATTACAAGGTCTATACAAGATCTGGAGTACACACTCCAACCTTAAATTCTCTATACAAGAGATAACATAAAGCCAATGAGGTTAACAAGCTCTTAGCAACCACAAATGTTACAAACTCTCTTTACAATTTCTAAGGTTTTGCGTGGAGAAATGAAGCTTAAAGAAGTTTGTGAGAGAAAAATTCAGTGTGGAAAGTAAACTTTAAGAGCTAAAAAATTTAGAGAATGATTGAGAATTGAAAGCACTTTGATTGAAAAACTTGAGAAATAAAAACTTGATTTCTCTTGAAAGCTAGATCTCAAAAAGTTAAATAAAAACTTGTTAGAAACTTGTTATTTTCTCTTTCAAATGCCCTATATATATAGACAATAGATAAACATACTTAGAAGAGAGTCCAGAGCTTAATCTAAGGTGATTAGGCCAGAAGAAGTAAAACTAGCTGTTTAAAGAATATAAAAAAATGTCATTTTTGAAAAATATAACTATTACTATAGCAGATCCACACGATCGTTCGACTGGCAGCTCGTTAAAAATAGCCGTTGCTGGCTATCAATCGACCAGGTTGTCGACCGAACAAATCTGTAAGTCCTGACAGTTGGTCAGTCGGGCCGATAGATTGACCGATGGGCTAAACTCACAATCACCAATCAAAAAGATCAGTTGACCGGGTGGTCGGCTGAACAATCTAGAAAGTCCTGACAGATAGGTCGATCGACCGTTCTGTCGGCCGATCAACATGCACAGAGGCCAAGTGACCTTGTGCACAATCGGTCAACCCCTTTGTCGACCGGGACAATGTTCAAAATACTGAACTCAACTGGCGGTCGACCGGCCAAGCCCAAAAATCAGCAAAAACACCATTTTTGAAATTGAACCCATTTTTGAAATAATAACATAAGCGTAAAAGATGCTATGGCAACATATGGGTTTCAAGAAAATATTTATATGACTATTATATAAATTATTAAAAATATAGAACTTGAATCAATGACTAACTTATTAGGGGGAAAAAAATTTAAACCCTAAAAGATCCGAAGACTGTTTTTGAGAAAAATGTGTGTGTATCTTCTTTGAGCATCAATTCACATTAAAACTAAACGTACTGACCGTGCACCAATAGTACTGATGGTCTTGCCTTTATACGTGATGTCATTGAGGGTGATAATTTGCTTTCTTAGGGCTATTGGAACTGCGGAAAGGCTTTTTTGAGGAGGTTTTTTAGTTTTTGGGAGGAGATCTTGAGTGTAAAGACTCAGATCTCAATGAAAGCACCAGTTTATGGTGGTGATTTTCTGCAACAATTTATTGGAATGTCAATCCTTGCAAGCGAGAGATGAAGTAGGATAGTGCATGTAAATACAACAAAAAATAAAAAGGGACACACATGATTTTATGTAAAAACACTTAATCAAGAAAAACCATGAGGAGGAGAAGAAGCTTTACTATAATTCTCAAGTTACAAGGATTATAGGAATCTAGAAGATGAGTATAGTTTTGAATCAGAATCCCAATTAGGGTCAGAATTGGGCTCCTTTTGTCTTTAGGGTTGAATCCTCTCCTCTTCGTTGGAGGACGGGGTTTACTTATACTCGACTGAGCTGTTGGCATGGTGACAGAAGGTGCGGGCGAGATCTTCATAACTACACAATTTGCATATGTCAATTTGTTGTAATGGTCGGGATCATCGCTGCTGACTTATAAGGATGGCATGCAGAAAAATCCGTCACTGTCTATAATTGTCAGCGCTGAGTTACATCACCCGTTATGAAGATAGAGAAATAAAGTGACATAATTATCGGTGGAGATCGATGATGAACTTTGCTAGAGCTGCTTGGTTTGAAGCTGAAGTCTTTGGAACCAAAAAAACCTCAGAGCGAAGAGGACCTAGAGGAGTTTGGTGAAATACACCTAGAGGGGAGTGAATAGGTGTACTAGCTAATTTAACGACAAAAAATGCAGAATTAAAAATCAATGCAACACACTATGTGTAACCAAAGAGTATAGCCGAATTCCCCGTGAAGGGCTCTGGACTATCTCCTCGAGATTCCTTTAGATTAAGAGTTGAGGTGCTATATAAAGCTTTCTTAGTTCAACACAAGTATGAGCACACAACTAATACCAAGCATGTATGTTATATGAACAATATACAGTAATGCAAGATATAAGAGAGATAGAGTTTAGAGATAGTGGATCAAACGCAAATACTAAGATATGTTTCAAGGTTCGAGCCACTGTTCTACGTCCCCGCCTTCACAAAGAAGGATTTCCACTACGTCCACGCAGGACCTCCCACAAAGGGAACCTACACCGAGGAATTTAAAATTACAAACTTGAAGTATACAACTCCTCTCTCTCTAACACAACCACCTCTACTCAAGAGGTAAGGCACAAAGCTAAAACTCAATCACCTCTACACAAGAGGGATGGGCACAAAGCCAAACTACAATCAACTCTACAAAAGAGGGATAAGGCACTAAGCCAAAATACAATCACCTCTACACAAGAGAGATAAGCCACAAATCCAAAGCAAAACTCCAATCTCCCCTACACAAGAGGCATAGGCACAAAGCCAAACCACAATCACCCCTACACTAGAGGGATGAACACAAACCCAAAACAAACAAAGGAGTACAAACTTGGTGATCACAATAGACCACAAAAAATATTCCTCACAAAAATAAGATCTATAGATAGGGTTAGATATGATAGCTCAAGTGTGAGAAAACAAGGTGTTTGGAAATCAAAATCATAAAGACAAATACTTGGGAAAAATAATAGATAGAAATAGAAATAAAGATCAAAACCAATTTCCCAAAGACTCTATTTTTCTTTGATTTTTCCAACCCTTGAAAATAAAATAAAAGATAGAGATTTGAAGCACAAAAACTCTTTTGAAACTTTTAGAAAATGGGCAAGATGGTACTAGAAAACTAATTAAAATTCTCTTCTCAAATCTCACTTAAAATAGCCCCCAAAACCCCTTTATATAGGGCTGGGAAAAAACTAGCCGTTGCAGCCAGAAAAGGTAAATATTAACCTTCCAGTCGACCGGCCGGTCGATCGGACCAACAGTCATATTTCTAACTATTGGCGCTCCGGTTGACCGCCTGGTCGACCAGGCACAGCTATAGGCTATCTAAAAATCACTGAAGACAAGTCATCCAAAAGCAAAATCCAAACTCCAGATGCAAGATTAATCATGGCCACCAGCGTAGCACCAAGACGCAAGCGTTGAAACCCACGTCTCAGCATCACTGCGAGGACCATAGACGCGAGGGTTAAAACCCGCGTCTCAACATTATTGCAACGCTAGAACACAGAGTCCAAAGCCCGCGTCTCACGCCAAACTTGACGCAGAGCTAGAAACTCGCGTCCTTCAAGCATTACTTCAGTAGTAGAACGTAAGCCTCAAAACCTGCGTCTCAGTTATAACTGCCCTCATTACCGGGTCACTTATTGCCCACGTAGTGGGGGAGTTAACCCCCATTATGGAGTGTTTTTAGGAGACACATTCACCCCCCGAAACCTTTATAAATAGCCCAGTTTGCTGTGGAAAAAGGAGGCACACATAGAGGGGAGATAAAAAGAGAGAGAGAGTTCAACTCTTCTAACAACTTGCTGCGTACAAGTTCGTTTGCTGCCTACAATCTCTTTGAGATCCTGGTGGACAGAAGCTGCGTTACTTCGTCTACCATCCAAGGAGAATTCCCAAAAGGTTCTGACATTCACCTGGTCAACGAAAAATAAGATTCACTTTTCACCGCCACATCAAGAACCTGGCACTAAACAAAGGGGAGATTCAAGCGTGAATATCTTCCCTCTCTTGTAAGAGGATTATTCATCTGCTAAAACTTTCTTTACTATCAAATAAAGAATTTACTTCTCGATCTTCAATTTTTCCTCCACAAAACAAGAGATGGCGACTCCGCTGGGGACTTCTTTACTACCGACGAGCAAGTTGTGGCGTAAGGTGACGTCACCTATATGGGACAAACGGTCGAATCACTTATCGTAGAGTTCGACCAGGTGAAGTATGAAGAATTCCTCTCTTCCGGCTCCAAGAGCCCTAAGGCACGGATCTACCGCAAAGTTTCCTCGGGGACTTGCTCTCGAGTCTGCTCTGAGATCCTCTCAGACGCCACTGGCAAAAAGGATGTCGTGGCTAATCACATCATGTGTAACGCCCGCGTCAACGTCTCTCAGGAGACCCGCGTGGTTAACATTGCTGATATTCAGCCCGTCCACCCCCTTCCTCAGTGCCAGGTTACCGGGGGTTCCCATCAACCCATATGACGTAAGCGGAATGCTGAGCGGCGACAGAGACGGCGTGTGCGTCAACTACAAGCTGGAACAACTGTCTGCCCAACAGAGGTAGGACGCGATGTTCAAGTCCGCGTCCCTTCTGAACCATGTCAGATACTTGAAGTCCATGTTTGGAAACCTAAACGTGAGCTTCACCAAACTCGCGTTTCTGAAGCTCCACTTCCCAAATGCGACGAGCAGCAACGTGAGGTCCATGCTCCTCATCCAAGACACGAGACCCGCGCCTCTACATTTATACGCGAGTCCCAGAAGGCCTGCATTTCTCAAGCATCTCTACCCAAATGCGACAATCAGCAACGCGAGAGCCGTATCTCTTCTCAGCAGTGGCGCAAGTCTCGCATTTCAGAGCCACAACATGAGAGCTGCGTTCATTTTACAGGACGTGAGCTCCGTATCTCAGAACCCTGCATCTCAGCTTTGCGGAGTAAGAATAACTCTCACAAGCTGAAAAGTCCTCGACAATCCAAGGCTAATCTCTTTGATCCCCTCCTACGGATCTAAGAGATTATTTGACAAAGAAGAGGAGTGCTAGTTTGATCACTCAATCGTGTTGCTGTAAACGGCTTATCACAATGCTCTCTGAGTGCCGTTGCAGTTCACGTGCAAGCCGACTGTCTATATTCAGACAGTCGACTCTAACTTCCCGATCAGCCAAAAGGTATTGCTCCTACAGGAGGAGGACCTTCTCTGACACAGAGTACCCTAAAATCACTGCAAATGTGGCAAGCAGAAGTAAGGAAAAACAACCGGTGGTCAGCTCTGACGAGTCTGAGACGGAGCCAGAAAGAGTGTACCGGCATACTCGCACTTGGACTGGAGTCATTGCCCTGATCAATTACAATGCCCTTGCTCAGGGCATCAAAGTAAATGACTCACATTCCGCCATTGCAGAGTCACAGGCTTCGAACTCTTCCATAGAGAAGGAAGCCTTCATATACATGACAAATACTCCTAAGGGGACGGCCAGGCGCTTTGAGCAACAAGCCCAGGTCCAGAGGGAACAATTTGAGATGATTCGTGCTCAACAAGAATCCATCGATTCTCTCAAACTGATGCTGGCACAATTGCTTGAAGACAAGAGGAAGTCAACTAACAAAACCTCCTCTAAAAAGTCTAAAGGCAAACGAAAAGAAGGAGAAATCTCATCTTCAGTGCATATCGAGGAGAAAGAGTAATCTACTTCTGAGTCATCTGAATCCTCATCTAAGGGGGAAGGCAACTCAGACCATGGAAGTTCTAAGAGAATGAGTCAATTGGAGCAACGTCTCGAGGCCCTTACTAATCGGAAAGGCCTCCAAGAAGCAGGAGTGGTCCGGTCATATCCGCCCGAATGGGACCTTGTTCCATACCCCTTAAGTTCAAAGCTCCAACCTACAACCATTTGACGGCAAAGGGTCACCGAACTAACATATCTACTACTTCAAGTCTCAGACGGGGAATGTGGTTGATAATGATGCCATCTTGACACGTTTGTTCATCGGCACTTTAAAAGGGCTTGCCTTTGAATGGTTCATGAAGCTCCCGGAAAATTCCATTAAAAATTGAAATGATCTGGAGAAACTTTACCTAACATGCTTTTTTGAGGACGACTCAGAGATAACAATGCCTACTCTTTTGGCCACAAAACATCGAAAGGGGGAGTCAGTCAAATCAATTGTAGAGAGATTTAAGAATATGGCACTCTGATGTCCCAGCAGTATGACCCAGGCCACCCTGGTAGAAACATGCCGCCACAATCTACAAACGTCGCTCCTCGCCTAAATAGGAGTTGCTGAAAGCCACATCTGAAAGTAATTGGTCCAGTAAGGTGAACAGGCTGAACAAATTGTCGCCAGGGTTAGGGCAGAAGAAAACAAACCCATGAAATCACCTAGAGGGGGGGTGAATAGGTAATGGCTATACTAGGTGGCAAATAATGCGGATTAAAAAACTAATTAACAATAAACAACAACAATATTAAAACTTGCAAGGAAGTAAACAAACAATAGTGCAAGTAAAGGAGAGAGTTTAGAGATAAGTGGACAATCGCAAATACGAGAATATATTCCGAGCTTCGAGCCACTGCTCCCTGCCTTCAACACGATGAAGGATTTCTACTATGCTTGATCACACCGGATCGTTAATACAAGTTCTCACTAGAACTCTTTGGACACATTTGTCCTCTCTCACAGTGCCGCAACACCAAATAGGAGCTCACTAGCTCACCTGAGGTCGCAACCTCTACAACTTCTCAATATGAAGAAAACGGTGATCAACACTTGACTATAAACAATGGCTCACTTGCACAACCCTACAACAAAAATGAGGAGATGAAACTTTTGGGATTGTGTAGTGCACAAATCTAGAAGAGAAGTAGAGGAAGGCTTCAAGCTAAAAGGATTGAAAATTTGGCTCAATGAAAACTTTTTGCTAAAAGGTTAAACTTTTGAAAACTTTTGATCTTAATCTTGTAAATCTTATTCTTTAGTTGTAGAACACTCCCTCTATTTATAGGGGATGAAAACTGGGTTAAAAAGGCTAAGAGATTCGTTGGCGGAGACCCAACAAAAATCAAATCAGAAAATAGTCGTTACAGCCTAGTCAGTAGAGTTTTCTGCTGCCGGCCGACTGGGCCGGTCAACCGCCAATGGTCGGATTTCCGACCGTTGGGAAAGCGGTCGACCGGATGGTCGACCGTGAGGCCCAAACAGAGAGTGAGTTCTCTCTGTCGGTCGACCGGTCCAGTCGACCAAGAAAAAAAGAGAGCACTGCTCTTGATCTCGGTCGACCGGTCGGTCGATCGATATGCACACATGCACAATGATGCATGTCGGTCGACCGCCCGGTCGACTGACAGAGCAGTTCTGCCCTGCCAGCAGTCGACCGTTCGGGATACCGGACTAGGCCAAAAGTCAGGTTTTTGAAAGGGCTTTTTGAAGTTAAAAATTTTGATAAAAATTCTTTAGATGGGTATATACAAAATAGAGTTCTAGGGCTTATAAAGACCAGGGTGTGATCATAGATCAACACCAAAATGATTTGAACTTTATTTTGATAAAAATTCTTTTTCTAAACAAAAACGGCTTTTCCAAAAACTTGTTTTTCCAAAAAACGAATTTTCAAAACTTTGTTTTTCCGAAACTTGATAAGAATTTTTCTAATAAAATTTTGTTTGTAAGCATGAATCAATATCAAATGTGTGTGTGTGACAATCCCAAAGTTATTAACCTCTATCATCTCGATTTTGACAAAATAGACTATAAATCCTAAC
Source organism: Agave tequilana (assembly GCA_038442645.1). Classification (NCBI taxonomy): domain Eukaryota; kingdom Viridiplantae; phylum Streptophyta; class Magnoliopsida; order Asparagales; family Asparagaceae; genus Agave; species Agave tequilana. The sequence continues at coordinate 65,653 of JAVJIF010005837.1, read as the reverse complement.
TAAAATGGAAAATGTAAAAATACAAATCTTGTAGTAGTCTTCTCAACTTGTTTGATCCTGGAGCTCTTCTATTGTACTGGGCTCTGGGATCCAAATCTTCACGGCTTCCAAATGTGTGAGTCTTGTGTTGGAGCCGTTAATCAACCTATGATTTTTACCTGAAACTCATTTAAACAAACTTGTTAAAACATAACTACATATGGTTTGTTATCATCAAAACTTTGGGCTAATGGCCTTGGGGTCAACAGTCTCCCCCTTTTTGATGATGACAAAACATATGGAGTTATTACAAATATTTTGGGTGGAGACTTTAAGTGAAGCTCCCCTTAACACATGCATATAAAATAATATGATAAAGAGATGTACATGCATAACACAGACATATATAGGATATGAAAATGACACATATGCCAACCATACATGCATATAAAAGATACAGAAATACAAAAGTGTATGCATACATGGTTACCTCCATCCATCCATAAATACCTCCATCCTCCAAAATAGATGATTGGGTCAATAATAGCATTAACACAATATACGACAATATACAACCAATCACATATGCCACATGGAGATAAGAAACATAACTGCCATATCATACTGAAAAAAATTGTCCATACAAAATAGGAGGTTCATGCCAACCTCAAAACCATAACACATGTCCACAAATATAACATAACACATGTCCACAAACACCAAACCAAACACAAAATGTGTCCAAATACATGCATAGAAAAACAACGCAAAATAACATAGAAATAACTAAATAACTCACCAAATATCTCTCCCCTTTTTGACATCATCAAAAGGGGTCAAGGCTGCCGAAAATCAGTATCCTCCGGCGAAGCAGGTCGCGGAGGTGAAGTGGGAGGAGGAGCCCATGCGGCGAACGAAGGGCCGAAAGCAGGAAGAGGCTGAGCACGACCCTGAGGAGTAGGAGCTAACCAATCAAATTTGTTGTAGATATCTCCGATATAGGTTTGTATGAAGCGCATGGAGTCACATATATAGTTGAGGTCGTTGTCCAGTCGGTGCTCCAGCTGCTGATAGGATGCGATGATCTTAGCTGAAATCTCCTTGCGGTGCACAGTCATCTTAGCAGAGATCTCCTGGCGATGCTCCCGAATCTGAGTGGATATGGCAAGGTAGGGGTCGAAAGGAGCAGAAGAGCCAGAAGAGGATCCAGGCATAGCAGGAAAGATAGGCTGCGGCTGAGGAGCAGGAGGACGCTCCTGAGCACGTATCCTCTTGAGGAGGGTGCTGTTAATATCTACTAATGGTTTATAGGACTGTTCAGAGGACAGATCAAATTTTAACCACTTCAATAAACGGGTGATGAGCATCCCAAACGACAAGTGCCGGTTTAGGACTAGAAGATGATCAGAAAGCATGCAGTCGATGATGAGCTTAGGGATGTTAATTCTAATGCCTTTCAGAAAGCAATAGATGATAAGAGGAGCAGAACCCCTAGCATGATTATACTCTCCTGATTTTGACAGGAGATTATAGAACACGATCTTAGCCAAGACCTGGGCAGTGAGAGTATAATACTTCACCTCCTCGTTCCTAACTAAGCCAGGGTTGTCATCATCATGAAGTAGGGTAGATGTGGTCTGGGCAGACTCACCGTCAGGATACTCAAAATCATAAAGGTCTACATTATAAATGTCTACCCCCTCGAAGGAGAGGTGTAGGAGAGTACAAATTATTGACGAGAGATGTCTATATCTCTGCCCATGACTCTATATTTAATGTGATTATGTTAAAATGAAAGATTGGAATATAAGTAGTGCAGCAATTCAGGATAAACATTTTCCTTAATGGTGACAAATTCTTCTAATGAACTGGATCTTAAAATATTGGTAAGGTTGAGGTGCTCAAAATCACCGAGCACTACAGTCCTACCAGATATAACATTTTTGGCACAAATTAAGGAGTCCGATGTGATGCATTTGGTGAAACAAAGGGGTTGGTGGATGATTCGGGGGTTTTCCCCTTTTCAGAACGGGTTCTTTTAGACATGGTTGAAGGATTTAGCTAGATTAGGCACGAAAATAAAGGAAAGATCTAAACAATTTAATTTAGAGAATCAAGAAAAATTCAGAGATTTAGGGAAAAGAAAGATTATACCTGAAAAAAAAGTGAGATTTCCAAATTCCGGTCTAGATCTGAAACCTAAAACAATTTTCCCAATTTTTTGTGAATGATTTTGAGGAAATAGAGAGAGGGAAAAGAGTTAGAATAGGTTTAGGGTTGAGAGATTGGGGAAAGAGAGAGGTTGGAGGTGGTGAGAACAACAGAAAAGAAAGATTTGGGGGTTAGGGTTTTATAAAGAGTCGGGTTAATTAGCAGTTTACCCGATTCCCGGTCGAATGCCCAGTCGACCGGTGGAAAACGAGAGCAATCTCAGTTTCAGTCTATCGACCGCCCGGTCGACCGGCTTCAGGCAAAAAAATTTCTTATTCCAGGCTATATCGATCGACTGGGTTGGTCGACCGGCCTATGCCTAGCCATCTCGGTCGACCGGCCTGTCGACCAGAAAATCTGAAAAACAATGAACAAACTGTTTTGAAATTTGTTTTTATTTTATTTTCTTTTAACCAGAAATGTATATTTTTCTTATATAATCATAATAGTGATGTTGAAATCAATTGAAATCTTTCTTGGCATGAAAAACTCAATAAAAAATTTATTTTCATTTTTTATTGATTGTTATTAATATTTATATCTCCATATATTTATTAAGCGATAAATAAGAGATGTTGAAGCCGAATACCCCGTTAAGGTTCTGAACTTCTCCTCGGAATTCCTCTAGATAAGAGTTGAGGCGCGTAATTACCATCTCTATTTATTTGCCTGATTTAGTTAAATAAATTTTATTTGACAATATCATTATAAAAACTTCATTTTAACAAAATCTTGATACATATAGACAATCAAAGTATGGCAAAGAAACGTGAATATATTCTCAATCATGGCAAAGACACAAACAAATGGATATGCAAGTTTACATATGTAAGGTACATTATCACAAAAAAGCAACTAGCAATCCTATGCATATAAAAAGAAATTTTAATGTGGAGAAGTTACCAAACCATAGGTATTCTCCAAAATGGGTGCCTCTTCAATAGTGATGCAAGCGACGATGTGTTCGTTGAGCGTTGATGCATCCACCACCCAGGCACCATCTCCTCCAAGTCTTGGAGGAGGATGACCCACCTGCATCAATGAAGTATGGTGCGTCCTTTGGTACCAAAATCTTTTTGGGTCCTATAGAGTTAGTGTTTTCTCGAACCCTAACATTTTATTTGACAAGTTTAGCTTAACATAACAAAATTTAGCTAAATGGCTTTTGCGGCCACAATGTGCACAAGTATAAATTCTACCATACATAAATGCATGCTTGTGCGTGTGTGCATGTTTGTGTACGTTAGATGCATGATGATGAGTGTGTTTCCCTTGGGATATTCCTTTAGGAAACCTAGATGCAAATTAGTTATGTCAAAAGCACATTTCTTTAACCAAAACTTCAATACATTTTTGGATCTCTAAAAATTTATTTTATTGCAAGTAGAAATAGGGCTTTTTCCTTTACAAGAGGTTTTGCATTTTTCAAAATCCTTTTTCATTTTCCCAAAAGAATTTGATAATTCATTTTTCTCTTTAAAACAAGCTCAAATTTATTCTTTAGGGAATCATTTTCCTTTTTCAATTTTTTATTTTGAGCAAGTGATATTTCATACCTACTTTGTAATTCTTCAAAAAAATGTTCAAGTTCATCCATGGTTAAGTCTTCATCATCTAAAGAGTTTTCTAGACATACCTTGGAAGCATCATCGCCATGTGCCATGAAGCATATGTGAGCAGCGTCGATCTCCTCTTTGGATTCCGATTCTGAGTCATCCCACGTGGCCACCATCGCCTTTTTCTTCTTTTGCCTATTCTTGGAGGTTGTAGCTTGTAGAGAGGGGCAATCGGCAATTAGGTGTCCCGTTTCTTGCAATGAAAACATGGACCCGGTTCCTCTCTCTTCTTTTTAAATCTTCCTTGAGGTCTCCCTCTTCGGAAGTTGCTTTGTCTAACTTTTTAATAGAACATTTTGCCCACCTTCCTTATGAGCATGGCAAAGTCTTCCTTATAGTCTTCCGATGAATCCTCTTCATCATAGGTGGATGGAACATCCTTGAAAGAAAGGGCTTTCTTCTTTGGTGCCTCCCTTTCTTCTTTTACCTTCATCTTCATCTCATGGGTTTTGAGATTGCCGATGAAGCCGGAGAAGTCCATCTCCTCCCTATCATTTAGCTCCTTGAGGGTGGTTGCCTTGACTTCCCAAGACTTAGGAAGAGCTCTAATAACCTTCCGGATCTTCTGATCATTGTCGATGTTGTCACCTAAAGAAGATAGAGCATTAGTAATCTTGGTAAAACGGGTGAGCATATCATCTATGCCTTCATTATCAAGCATATAGAAATTCTCATATTGAGAACAGAGCAAGTCAATTTTAGATCTCTTGACTTGCAACGTCCCTCATGAGTAACAATAAGCACATTCCAAACTTCAAAAGCAGATTTGCAATTTATGATGCGGGAAACATCATCTTCATTTAATACTTGAGTGAGTGCATATTGGGCTCTAGCATTGGCCTCATAGTCCTTAGAGGTTTCTTCGGACCATGTTCTCTCATCAGTGAGAGGTTCAATAAATTCTTTGGTGATGGACTTGGCAACTCTAACTCCTAGGGATTTTAGGAATAGGTTCATTTTGACCTTCCAAATGAGGAAGTTCAACCTATCAAATTTGGGTGGGGACTTGATGCTAGAAAAGTCAACTGATGCCATGAATATAAGTAAAGTGCACAACAAATAATAAATACAACAAATAGATATAGCCAATAATGTGGATCTCCCTAAGTGGTTAAACCAAACGCTAGGGTTAGGCTCTGATACCAATTGAAATCACCTAGGGGGGTGAATAGGTGATGGCTATACTAAGTGGCAAATAATGCGGATTAAAAACTAATTAACAATAAACAACAACAATGTTAAAACTTGCAAGGAAGTAAACAAATAATAGTGCAAGTAAAGGAGAGAGAGAGTTTAGAGATAAGTGGACAATCGCAAACACGAGAATATGTTTCGAGGTTCGTGCCACTGCTCTACGTCCCCGTCTTCAAAACGATGAAAGATTTCCACTATGCTTGATCCCATCGGATCGTCAATACAAGTTCTCACTAGAACTCTTCAGACACACTTGTCCTCTCTCACGGTGCCGCAATACCAACTAGGAGCTCCTAGGTCGCCTGAGGCCGCAACCTCTACAACTTCTCAATATGAAGAAAACGGTGATCAACACTTGACCACAAACAATGGCTCACTTGCACAACCCTACAACCAAGATGAGGAGATGAAACTTTTGGGATTGTGTAATGCACAAATCTAGAAGAGAAGTAGAGGAAGGCTTCAAGCTAAAAGGATTAGAAATTTGGCTTAATGAAAACTTTTTGTTAAAAGGTTAAACTTTTGAAATCTTTTGATCTTAATCTTGTAAATCTTATTGTTTAGTTGTAGAGCACTCCCTCTATTTATAGGGGATGAAAACTGGGTTAAAAAGGCCAAGAGATTCGTAGGGGGAGATCCCAACAAAAATCAAATCAGAAAATAGTCGTTATAGCCTAGTCAGAAGAGTTTTCTGCTGCCGGTCGACCACCAACGGTCGAATTTCCGACCGTTGGGAAAGCGGTCGACCGGACGGTTGACCGTGTTGGCCCAAAGGCCTTCCACCCTAGTTTTGATGATGATTAACTCATGTAGTTATGTTTACTAATAATCTTGTGTTGTTTAAGTTTCAGATCATTAACCAAGATATTAGTTGGTGATTAGCTTCAACAAGGAGTTTAGAAGCTTTTCATAGTGATTCCAGGGCCAAAACTTCAAGATCACACATTGCCTAGCCCATGGATGGAGTTTTGGAGCAAGTCAACTTGAAGATGAAGATCGTCAAGAAGACTTAGGTATCCATAGTTTAGATAGTGTGTTTTAGATCCATTTGTGAAGTTTAGTATAGTTGATATGCTCAAGTGCACAACACACAAAAGATTCATGTTTTGGATTTGGTTTTCATGAATAATAGATCAAAACAAGTTTACATAGTTTATATGTATAATAGATGTATTCTAGTTATACATACATGCTTACACTTCCTATACAAACTTATTTTGACTATCTATTCATGTATTGAAAAATCAAGTTTGACAAAAATACAAGTTTTTTTTTGATAAAATTTGCAAGACTCAAAAATGAATTGATATGATTGATATATGTCTTGAAATTTTTATCACTTGTTTGTGTTTCAATATAAAATGATAAAACTATTTTGGTGATTTTTAGAAGTGTTAAAAGATTTTTAGAAAAATATTTTACACTATTTTTCTGACTCAGATTTTTATTTCAGGCTTCAATCAGTCGACTAGTCAACCTGACCTAGTCGACTTGGCTGAAGTCGGTCGACCGGGCCGGTCGACCTACGTGCACAAATCTGTGCACGTTTGGCAGCTTTGGGACGGTCGACCCGGACGGTCGACCGGTCTGAGAGCAGTGCTCTCTGTTTGTTTGGGTCGACCAGGCCGGTCGACCGTGGTTGCCCAACGGTCACAATTCTGACCGTTGGCGGTCGACCGGACCGGTCGACCGCTGCCTGTCAGAGCTGCCAGCTCAGCTCTAACGGCTAGTTTTGTATTGGGGCTATATATACCCCATCTCTTCATAGTTTTTGAAGAAGTTTGATAGAAAAAAAATTCCAGACCTTCTTAAATGTTTTTAAAGAGTTTTCAAAAGTATTCGGGGCTTTAATCTTTCAATCTTTATGTTTTAGGTTTTTTGGAAAAATCAAAGAAAAGAGGATTTTAGGAGATTTGTCTTGGTTTTCATTCTATATCTTTTGCAAGAATTTTCCCAAGTGTTTTTTTCTTTGTTTCTTGTTTTCCAAACACCTAGTTTTTCACACTTGAGCTATCTTCTATCCTAATCTATTAGGATCATTTGTTTTGTGGAAAAAGAGAAAAGAAAAGAGAGATTGTTTGTGTCTTTTGGAACCACTTGTTGTACACTCTTATTCTTGTTGTATCTCTCTTTGGTAGAGGTGATCGGGTGATTGGTTTGCTCCCTCTAGTGAGAGGTGGAGATTTGGTGTTAACCTCTTCGGTAGAGGTGTTGTTGTTGTTGTTTGGCTACGGGCCTACCCCTCGGTTGTGAGGTGGTTGTTTGAGAGAGGAGTTCGGTACTCCATTGTTGTAAAAATCCTTCTCGGTGAAGGTTCCCTCGGTGGGAGTCCTCGGTGGACGTTATAGTGGATTGGAAATCCTACACGGTGGTGTAGGCGGGATGTAGAGCAAGGGTGCTCGAACCTCGAAACATATCTTGGCCTTTGCATTTGATCCACTTGTCTCTCAACTCTCTCTCTCCTCTTTACATTTGTGCAAAGCATCATTCATCATTCATATTATACTTGCTTGTATTTGTGTTGTGCCTTGCATATTTCATATTGCTATATCATCTTATATGCTTGGTTGTTTGTGTGTGCCTCACTTGTACTTAATCAACAAGAGCTTCACATAGCACCTCAACCCATTCAAGGGGAATCAATAGGAGTTAGTTCAGAGCCCTTCACGGGGAATTCGGCTACACTTGTTGATTGTACTAAGTGTGTTTGCAAGATTTGCATTAGCTTCCGCATTTAGCGCACTTAGTTTTGCATTTAGTTTTAGATTAGCACTAACACCTATTCACCCCCTCTAGGTGTTTTTTCAATTGGTATCAGAGCTAGTGCTCCTGATACTTAGGCTTAACATCCTAGGAGTGAGATCCATTTGGTTGCTAATCTACATTTGTATTTGCTTGTTTGCACACATATAGTTTATCATGGCTTTCATGACCCCACCTATGTTTGACCCTTCCAACATGCATGTTTGGAAGATTAGGATGACCGTTTATTTACAAACCCTAGGACATAAGGTTTACCTTGCCATTACCAAGAAATCCTTCCTTAGTGATAGCAATCATATAGGGGCCAATGCACAAGCCCTTGAGGCCATTAGAAGCACATTACCTAAAGATTATCTTATGTGTGTTTCTAACATTGATTCCTCCTTTGCAGTGTGGAACATATTGACAACAACCACCACCTCCAAGCTTCAAGAACAAATTCAACCGGAAGAGTCTAGTGGAGAATCCGAGTCTCAATGCTTAATGATCCAAGGGAATGACTCCCTTGAGGTACATTCGGAACCCCACTTAGATAATGATGATTGTGCTAGTTCTTCAAATGATAATTATGATGCCCATGCTTTGAATGAAGAACTTTCCATTGTGTGTGAAAAATTAATAGAAAAATATAAAATTTTGAAAAAGAAAAGTCTAGGACTTGAAAAAGATAATAAGAGTTTGCATTCTAGACTTAACAATGTTTTGCAAGAGAAGGTTGAGGTCTATAATGAAAGGGATTCATTGAGATCTCAATTGGAACTTGCACTTAAAGAAAATGAATTTTTAAAATCTAAAAATGATTGTGAAACTCTCTTGAAGAAAAATAAAAATTTGTCTCGAAAGTTGATTTTGTTTTAAAAGAAAATGTTGCTTTGAAAAATAAGATTATTTCTATTTCAAATGATTTAGATGTTTGTTTAAAGAAAAATGATGTTTTGCAAAATAAAATTGATGCACATATTTGCCATGCTAGTGTAGCTTCTTCATCTAGTCTACCTAATGCATGTACCTCTTCTTCTAGGATCAATGATGATATTTGTTTATTAAAGAAGAGTGTAGATTGTTTGGGCTCCACTTTGAGCCAATGTGTTGTTGGGCATACACGCTTGGAATCTTTGTTTCGAAAGAAACAAGTTCCATCTATTATTCATGCACACCCTCCACGGCATATACATGCTCCTCACGGACACCATCATACCATGTATGCTCATGTGTACACTTGTACACATTGTGGACGTAAGGGCCACCTTGCTAATTTTGCTTTGATAGATTACATACTTCAAATTTAGCAAAGAACTTTGTTTGGGTTAGAGAAGGTACTAACCCCCTTGGACCCAATAAGATATGGGTACCAAAGACCACCCCTAAAGTTTTTGATGTAGGTGTGGGCTCTCACATGACGTGAGAGTGATGACACCTTGGAGTGGATACGTTCCGTACTTAAAGAGAATCAATTGGATGCATCACTTTCAAGGGAAGATTTGGTGGAGAGGACCACCACGTTTTGGAGACAAGGAGAGTTGCTTCTTCGGTTTTGGTAACAATCCTTTACTCCCATTTATTATTTACATGCTTTCATAATTAAAATTTTTAGCATGTTTTGATGTTTTATAGCATATTTCATTGTCTATGGATTAGTATGTAAATGCCATGATTATTAGATTCTTGACATACATGTATAGTATTTGAGACACACATGCTTGCATGAACCCATTCTTAGTGTTCTCACTTTAGTTTAAGCTATAATGTACATCATGAATCTAATACATGTGAATTTACATAGTAATCATGTTTTAGTTTTATCATGATGATTTTTATTTTTGTTTTAATGCTTCATGTTAAGATTACCTGTTTAGATGTTAGTTTTCATTAAGACTAGGACTTATACTTGTACATATAGTGGGCCACAAATAAATCTATATATGTTTGGGCTTGATTGCTTATTTGAACCCATTAGATGTGCTAGTATAGTCTAGTTTTGATGATTCATACATTTCAAACTTGTATTCCATTTTTGGATTTGTTTTATGAGTTTTTCACTTCATGTATATGTTTGTATTGCCAAACTTTAAGATATACATGTATACCCCTTGAGTCATTTGCCCTTCATGCAAATCTATTTATACGGACTCAATTGTGTTTAGGGATATGTATGTATACTTATTATGTTGACAATTCATACATATACCTTGAAATGAAATTTGTTTTGGTGAAGATTTTCTTGATTTTGTGTTTAATTGTTTAAATTCATGTATATGTCTATCTTGTCCAAACTATTAGATATACATGTTTATCCTTTTGAGCCACGTGCCTTAATGCATATATTTTGTGGACTCGTTGTGTTTGGATATGTATGTATACTTTAGTTTGTATAGGACATACATATGCCTTGAAGATTAAATAGTTTAGATGATTTTCATATTTTCATGTATTCATGTTTTCATGTTTAAAGGAATAATTGAGCTTAATGAAAATTTTCATGATTATGATATTCACACTATATTTGTACACTCACTTTATTGCTCGCTCATGTTTTGTTTTCATGAGTCAAAAATTATGCTTAATTGGATTAAAGTGTTGATTTTCATGTGGATTTCTTATTCATGAAAACTATTTTGTTTTATTCCTTACTTGAAGGATTTCGTACTAGTTTAAAAATTTAACTAGTTACGGTATTCCTCATATGGTAGTTGAAAAACTCTACCAAAAAGTTTTTTTCAAACTAAGCTTATTTCAAATCTATTTTTAAAAACCCCTACCTTTATGGGAGGTTGGATGGGAGTCCATACCTTGTATGTTTATATTGAAATTTTTTTTAAACTTGTGCATGAGATGGGAGGATTAGTTATATGAGCTATACCATGCTTTATTGTTATGTCAATTGGTATCATTGAACTCTTTCAATTGGTATCATTTTGATTTTTTTTGCATACTCATATGTTTATTGTGTATGTATATTTTTCAATTGGTATCATCTATTAGTGATTGGTACTCATTCTATTTCATACACATATACTTGTTTTATTTGTGCTTAAGATATAAATTTTTCACACAAATCTTGTTTCTGTTAGAGCTTGAACTTCACTTCATTTCAATTGATTTAGTTTTCAATTGGTATCTTATTACAAGCCTACGCATAATTTTTGTTGGTATTTCATAAATGGGGAGAAAATTCGATTTTCATATTTCAATTGGTATTTAGTTTTCCACTCCCTTGCTTTATGATAAAAAATAGTCATTTCAATTGTTTATATGGCTTAAAAAGAAAAATATTATCTTTTGATATCAAGATGTTTTGTGTTTTAAATTGGTATCTAAAATTTTGTTTAGAGAAAAATATTCAAAAGTTTTGATTTGTATTGACTATATGCAAGGAGAGCTTAACATCTCTTCCACATATAGATTCATGTTGAGTGTATCTTGTATTGAAGAGCTTAACATCTCTTCTTTATGTGGTACACGTGTGTAGGGGGAGCTTCACATCTCCTCTTATGCATTACATAATGTGTGTTATGTGGTCCCTCCTTCATGTAATGCATATGTGTAGGGAAGCTAACTTAGCGTCTTCCTCTTCATGAATGTATATAGCATATAACATATATTGATCTTTGTTTTTTTTTCGATTGATATCAAGATGCTTCATTGACATATTTTTCTATTGATATCATGTTGTTTAAAGTCACCCCTTATTGACCTTGTTTTTGTTTTTAGACAAAAAGGGGAGAACATTGTTTTATTGTTTTGATTGACATAAAGGGGGAGAAAGAGTTTTTACCCCTCATTTTATTGTTTTTGATTGTTTACCCCTTTGTTGATGATTGACAAAAAGGGGGAGAATAATTTGTGGTTTATATATGCGTTTATATATGCATACTTATGTTTTTGCATATATTAAGTTTTATTGGTATCTAGAGCATCTAGTATTTTGTTAATGTTTTATTAATTTAATTGGTATCTAGAGCTTCTAGAATATGTTTTATGCATGTTGATGCATACATGTTTATATGCATACTTGTGTTTAGTTTTCTCATGCTTAACAAATAAACAATAGATATGCATATATGTTTTGTTTTGCAAATAGGAGAAAAAGAATTTGAAGAATTTGATATGTTTTATCTCCATACATTTGCATACATATTTTTGAGCTTCATTGTCATATATTTTTATTTGTTTATGCATGAGTTAAGGGGGAGCTTCTTTGAAGCTTAACTTTAATCCATGCATATATAACTCCATGAGTTTTGTCATCATCAAAAAGGGGGAGATTGTTGGCCCAAAGGCCTTCTACCCTAGTTTTGATAATAATTAACTCATGTAGTTATGTTTACTAATAATCTTGTGTTGTTTAAGTTTCAGATCATTAACCAAGATATTAGTTGGTGATTAGCTTCAACAAGGAGTTTAGAAGCTTTTCATAGTGATTCCAGGGCCAAAACTTCAAGATCACACATTGCCTAGCCCATGGATGGAGTTTTGGAGCAAGTCAACTTGAAGATGAAGATCGTCAAGAAGACTTAGGTATCCATAGTTTAGATAGTGTGTTTTAGATTCATTTGTGAAGTTTAGTATAGTTGATATGCTCAATTGCACAACACACAAAAGATTCATGTTTTGGATTTGGTTTTCATGAATAATAGATCAAAACAAGTTTACATAGTTTATATGTATAATAGATATATTCTAGTTATACATACATGCTTACACTTCCTATACAAACTTATTTTGACTATCTTATTCATGTATTGAAAAATCAAGTTTGACAAAAATACAAGTTTTGTTTTTGATAAAATTTGCAAGACTCAAAAATGAATTGATATGATTGATATATGTCTTGAAATTTTTATCACTTGTTTGTGTTTCAATATAAAATGATAAAACTATTTTTGGTGATTTTTAGAAGTGTTAAAAGATTTTTAGAAAAATATTTTACACTGTTTTTCTGACTCAGATTTTTGTTCCAGGCTTCAATCAGTCGACTAGTCAACCTGACCTAGTCGACTTGGCTGAAGTCGGTCGACCGGGCCGGTCGACCGACGTGCACAAATCTGTGCACGTTTGGCAGCTTTGGGACGGTCGACCGGTCTGAGAGCAGTGCTCTCTGTTTGTTTGGGTCGACCGGGCCGGTCGACCGTGGTTGCCCAACGGTCACAATTCTGACCGTTGGCGGTCGACCGGACCGGTCGACCGCTGCCTGTCAGAGCTGCCAGCTCAGCTCTAACGGCTAGTTTTGTATTGGGGCTATATATACCCCATCTCTTCATAGTTTTTGAAGAAGTTTGATAGAAAAAAAATTCCAGACCTTCTTAAGTGTTTTTAAAGAGTTTTCAAAAGTATTTGGGGCTTTAATCTTTCAATCTTTATTGTTTTAGTTTTTTGGAAAAATCAAAGAAAAGAGGATTTTGGGAGATTTGTCTTGGTTTTCATTCTATATATTTTGCAAGAATTTTCCCAAGTGTTTTTTTCTTTGTTGCTTGTTGTCCAAACACCTAGTTTTCCACACTTGAGCTATCTTCTATCCTAATCTATTAGGATCATTTGTTTTGTGGAAAAAGAGAATACAAAAGAGAGATTGTTTGTGGTCTTTTGGAACCACTTGTTGTACACCCTTATTCTTGTTGTATCCCTCTTTGGTAGAGGTGATCGGGTGATTGGTTTGCTCCCTCTAGTGAGAGGTGGAGATTTGGTGTAAACCTCTTCGGTAGAGGTGTTGTTGTTGTTGTTTGGCTACGGGCCTACCCCTCGGTTGTGAGGTGGTTGTTTGAGAGAGGAGTTCGGTACTCCATTGTTGTAAAAATCCTTCTCGGTGAAGGTTCCCTCGGTGGGAGTCCTCGGTGGACGTTATAGTGGATTGGAAATCCTACACGGTGGTGTAGGCGGGGATGTAGAGCAAGGGTGCTCGAATCTCGAAACATATCTTGGCCTTTGCGTTTGATCCACTTGTCTCTCAACTCTCTCTCCCTTTACATTTGTGCAAAGCATCATTCATCATTCATATTATACTTGCTTGCATTTGTGTTGTGCCTTGCATATTTCATATTGCTATATCATCTTATATGCTTGGTTGTTTGTGTGTGCTTCACTTGTACTTAATCAACAAGAGCTTCACATAGCACCTCAACCCATTCAAGGGGAATCAAGAGGTGTTAGTCCAGAGCCCTTCACGGGGAATTCGGCTACACTTGTTGATTGTACTAAGTGTGTTTGCAAGATTTGCATTAGCTTCCGCATTTAGCGCACTTAGTTTTGCATTTAGTTTTAGATTAGCACTAACACCTATTCACCCCCCCCTCTAGGTTTTTTTCAGACCGTGAGGCCCAAACAGAGAGTGAGTTCTCTCTGTCGGTCGACCGGTCCGGTCGACCGAGAAAAACAGAGAGCACTGCTCTTGATCTCGGTCGACCGGTCGGTCGACCGATGTGCACACATGCACAATGGTGCATGTCGGTTGACCGCCCGGTCGACCGATAGAGCAGTTCTGCCCTGCCAGCGGTCGACCGTTCGGGCGATCTGACTAGGCCAAAAGTCAGGTTTTTGAAAGGGCTTTTTGAAGATAAAAATTTTGATAAAAATTCTTTAAATGGGTATATACAAAATAGAGTTCTAGGGCTTAAAAGACCAGGGTGTGATCATAAATCAACACCAAAATGATTTAAACTTTATTTTGATAAAAATTCTTTTTCTAAACAAAACCGGTTTTTTCAAAAACTTGTTTTTCCAAAAAACGAATTTTCAAAACTTTGTTTTTCTGAAACTTGATAAGAATTTTTGTAATAAAATTTTATTTGTAAGCATGAAGCAATATCAAATGTGTGTGTGTGACAATCCCAAAGTTATCAACCTCTATCATCTCGGTTTTGACAAAATAAACTATAAATCCTAACTAAAATGGAAAATATAAAAATACAAATCTTGTAGTAGTCTTCTCAACTTGTTTGATTCAGGAGCTCTTCTATTGTGCTGGGCTCTGGGATCCAATTGTTCGCGGCTTCCAAATGTTTAAGTCTTGTGTTGGAGCCGTCAATCAACCTATGATTTTTACCTGAAACTCATTTAAACAAACTTGTTAAAACATAACTACATATGGTTTGTTATCATCAAAACTTCGGGCTAGTGGCCTTTGGGTCAACAACCCAGACCCGGAAGGTCGATAAGGCGCACGCCAGAAACATCTTTTCCACCAAAAAAGAAAGATAACTTGGCGACAAATACGAAATCCCCTGCCAAACCTCAGTCGATCAAGGGAAGTGGCTCTTCGAGTCAGCCACGCGCCAATAAGCAGTATTCCTTCAAAGATGAACATGTTTACTTGTTGTTCAAGTTACTCAACAAGAGCAACAGATAGAAGCTTCTTGAATCTAGACGTCCTGAAGAAGTCGGTAAAACCGACAATCCTAACTACTGCTTGTATCATAGGATGCTGGGACCTCCACCAAGAGCTGTTATGTCTTCAAAGATATCCTTCAGGCTCTAATTGATGCAGGGGTACTAAAACTCCGTCCAGAGCAGAAGAAGGTGACAGCTAATATGACATCATTCCTCCAGTTTGGAAGACAGCCTCCAGCGCCCTCCGGAGTAGTTCCCATCCCGAAAGCGGAATTAAGAATGATCAATATGGACCCTCACCATCAACAAGAGAAGGGTCTTATACCTGTCCCCACACCTCAGGGGGAAGTTATGTAGGTTCATCCCGACCTTGTGGATGGCCAGCAATGGACCACTGTTACCAACAGAAGGTCCAAAGGCAAAGCGAAAGCTTTGTCCTGTAATGTGGTATGCATTTCTTCCTGAGAAGCAGAAACTGAAGTTCCCTCACTAACTGATTCAAAAGAGGAAACAATAGTTCTCGCCACAGAACCAATCAACCGCTCATGGGAGAAACTCGTTCGGGCTAGTCATATTTAAAAAAGTATGACGAAATGGTGGCAACCCCTCCTAAACCCACTACAGAGTCAGCCAAGCCCTACACGAAACAACCGGTGGAGAAGCAGAAAGAGCTTCAGTTTTCCAATAACACAGAAGAATCCACAACACCTTACTGCTTTGACGTCCTGGCTTAACTGGCCAATATCCCAGCCTGAAGCACTCTTTACGAGCTCCTAAGGCTATCAAAGTCAACCAGAGAAGTTTGAGAGAGGCCCTAGCTAATGCTGAGGTCTTTATGACCTAGATACTGGCTGCACCACGGGAGGAAGATGTAAAGGATTGCCTCCATGCGTCCCAGAATGCTCCTGCATCACCTTCATGGCAGATGATAGGCAGGTTAAGGGGAAACATGATCGGCCCTTATACTTCACAGGGTATATTCGATCGTCTGAAGTAAGCCGCATTTAGGTAGATCTAGGATCCGCGTTAAGCATTATCCCTCGCGGGGTCATGCAACATTTAGGGATTCCTACTCACCGATTAAGCGCCACCCAGACTACCATTTATGGTTTCAATGCCAATGGTACGCAACCAATAGGGAAGATCAAGCTCAAATGCCTAATTGGGGATTTAAAGTCTGAAGTGACGTGCTATGTGATTGATGCCGATACTTCATACAATTTGCTGCTTGGACGACCATGGATTCATCGTAATTCCATCATCCCCTCCACTCTCCACAAAGTTATGAAATACATCGACAGAAGTGGGAAGGTACGAACGTTAATTGCTGAAAGGGATCCATTCAAGGGGGTAGAGAACTATTTCACAGACTCTCTCCTGTACCAGGACTCTTTGAAAACAAGCGAGAACCCACAACCAGAGGAGCCAGACTCTGGTAATGAAGCTGACACCAAGCCAGAGAAAGAAGAGTGCATGTGGGAATTAGATCCACTTGTAACGCGCATTAATAAGCTCGATGATGATAACACCGCCAATGATGTAGGCGGGTGGTATATTAATGAAGAGTTAAATTTGGCTTACTTTTCTGTGTACGCCTCTGATTCAGTGCCATCAGACACTAGTACCGGAGTGGATAATGACCCCTGGTCGGCAATGGATGCTTTGACATCGTTGCACGTACCAGTGAACTAATCATTCGAAATGTACCAAGATGTTGGTGATGCACAAGAATCAGTATTCATGGTCCCAGCTAGACGCAAAGGCCAAAAACCAATCCTTTTCGGACAAATCAAGTCCAAACTGATGTCTCATGAAGAGTCAGAAAGCGAGAATGAACCTCCTCAGTTCATCCAATATGAGCCAAATATACTCAAAATGATGGAAAGCATGGGTATGATCTGATAAACAGTCCTGGGTTGAACTTCAGCAAAGGAAGAAGAACACTACTCTGGTCTTTCGTTCCGAAAGGGAAATCCCCTGATAATTATCATCGAACTCGCAGGGGTTTGGGTTATGTGTCAACCCCAATTCCATCAGCCTCTGAGTCTGAAGAGTCACTATACCATGACTATTCATCTGGCACGTCATCGTGGGACTCGGGTGTTAGTATTGGCAACCTCTTCGAAGAACTTTCAATATATATGGTTTCAACAAGCCAATTGGAAGATAGAGGTAAAGAGATGATCCAGTCTGATATAGATCCTTGGATCAAACACTTAAATACTCTCTGGGATGCTCGCTTTGAACAGCGCGAGCCACCCACAGAGGATAAATTTGCCCAGATTAATCTGGGAGACGAGGCTAATCCTAAGCCCATCTTTATAAGCGAAAGCCTATCACCCTACGAGAAAGAAGATTTAATATCTCTTGTGTGAGAGTATATAGATGTTTTCGCTTGGAATTATGAGGACATACCTGGGCTTGATCCTCGAGTGGCTATGCATTGCCTTAACATTAATTCAGACGTGAAGCCAGTGAAACAACAGCAGCGACGGTTCCGTCCAGAAATAATGGAAGCAATCCAATCAGAAGTCAAAAAAACTCATAGACTCTGGCTTCATTAGGGAAGAGCAACATCCTGATTGGGTAGCCAATATTGTCCCCGTTGCCAAAAAGAATAGAAAGATCCGGATTTATATTGATTTCCATGATCTAAATGAGGCCTGCCCCAAAGATGAATTCCCACTCCCAATCATAGATGTCATGATTGACAACACATGCAGGTTTGAGCGAATGTCCTTCATGGATGGATTCTCAGGGTATAATCAAATCAAAATGTATCCTGATGATGAAAAACATACTTCTTTCAGGACACCACTGGGGGTATACTGCTATACTGTCATGCCCTTTGGATAGAAGAATGCAGGGGCCACATATCAGAGAGCTATGAACGCAATTTTTCACGAGCACATGCGTAAAACAGTAGAATGCTATGTTAACGACATTGTAGTGAAAAGCCACACTAAAGGTTATCACATACCGATCTGAAGATGATCTTCGAAATCATGCGGGCACACCAGTTGAAAATAAACCCAACCAAATCCTTCCTGGGGGTGGCTAGCGGCAAATTCCTAGGGTTTCTGGTAACTTCCACAGGAATTCATTTAGACCCGAAAAAGTTCACGCTATCCAGGAGATGCAACCTCTGAGGACCTCAGGGAGCTTAGGGGATTGTAAGGACGACTGGCATACATCCGAAGGTTATCTCAAACCTCTCTGGAAGATGTCAACCCTTTACCAAATTGATGAAAAAGGGTGTCTCATTCATTTGAGATGATGCTTACCAACAAGCATTCGAGGAGATCAAACGATACCTCACGCAACCACCAGTCCTTGCAGCTCTGGTGTCTGAAAAACCTTTCTTGAAATATGTCCGAGCAATGGATCATTCCCTAGGAGCTTTACTAGCCCAAAATAATGATCAAGGACACGAACAAGCAATCTATTATCTGAGTAGGACTATGATCAGGGCCGAACATCGATACAACCCGATCGAAAAGGAATGTTTGGCATTGGTGTTCGCTGTCCAGAAAATGCGACACTACTTGGTGGGCCAGGCTATAAACGTCATATCAAAGGTTAACCGTTTGAGGTTACTCATGACAAAGCCATCGTCATTAAACAGCGGATTGGCAAAATGGGCCATAATGCTATCCCAATATGAAATGCATTTTTACCACAAAAGTTATGAAGGGACAAGCGGTAGCGGATTTCCTGGCTGAGCATCCAGATCCGAGGGCAACCGAACTTTATGAGGATCTCCCATATGAGGTCGCTGAAGTTTGTCTGACCCAGACATCTTTTGAAAGACAAGTGTGACAACTCTTCTTTGACGGTGCATCAAGAACAGGCCCGCAAGGGCATGTCATAGCCGGAGTAGGGATAGTACTCGTCTCCCCACAGAACTATATAATTCCTCGAGCTTTCTCATTAACCGAGCCCTACTCCAACAATGTAGCGGAATACAATGCCCTCTTGATTGGAATGCAAATCGCCGATGAGATTGGCGTTAAAAATCTCGAGGCATACGGTGACTCTAAACTCATCGTTAACCAAGTTCGCGGGGAGTATAAAGTCAGATATGAAGACTTAATACCCTATTACAACACAACTATCTCTATGACCGAAAAGTTCAGAAACTTTTACATTGACCACGTATCACTCCAGCGAAATGCGCATGCAGATGCGCTGGCATCTCTCGCTGCTTCTTTAGCCCTTCCAGCTGGAGTAATAGAGAGAATACTTGTTTACAGTCACGACTTGTATTGCCCAAGATTTGCTTTTGAAGATCACCAAAAGCCGACAGGAGACTGTCAAATCAAAGAAGCTCTTGAGTTGTCAGCCGGTCCAGAGCCTAGGATTGGCGATTCCCTTATATTGACTATGCCTTGTACGGCATTCTCCCTGATGATCCCAAAGAAGCGGGTGCCATTAGAAGGAAAGCTCCCAAATTCTATTATAATGCTGTCACGTGAACACTGTATCGTCGATCGCATGACGGGATCTTTCTCTGCTGTCTATCACGAAAAGAGGCGCAGGAGGTACTCCAAGAAGCACATGATGGTATGTGTAGAGCTCATCAACCTGGTCCAAAGCTTGGGGATCGACTCCGAAGATTAGGGTATTATTGGCCCAGCATGATCCCAGATGCCATCACTTATGCCAAACAATGTCACGCCTGCCAAGTTCATAGCTATTTCATCCATCAAGCGCCAGGGTATCTTCGCTTTACAATTTCTACCTGGCCATTTGAGATGTGGGGGATGGACATAGTTGGCTCTATAAGCCCACCATCATCCAAAGGACACTGGTTCATCTTAGCCATAACCGACTACTTCTCTAAATGGGTCAAAGCTATCCCTTTGAGAGAGGTAAATACATCTGATGTGATCAAATTCGTTAAACATCACGTCATCTACCGTTTTGGTGTGCCCCGGTGAATTGTCCATAACAATGGACCTCAGTTCGTTAGTCAGGCTTTTCAGAGGTTCTGCAACAAGTTCATGATCCAGAGTTTATCCTCAACAGCATACTACCCAGCCGCTAACGGTCTTGCAGAAGCTTTCAACAAGACTATTGGCAAGTTTCTTAAGAAATTTGTCTCGAAAAGCCAACGTGATTGGGATGACAAATTCGATGAATGCTTGTGGGCTTATCGCATGACAGTTCGAACCCGAACAAAAACTAAGCCATTCTCTTTGGTATATGGGTGCGAAGTCGTGCTTCCATTAGAAATCCAAATTCTATCACTACGTGTCGCCTTGACAACAGAAATGACAAAGAAGGAGAAGTATCGACTGCGACTCCAAGAACTAGAGGCTTTAGAAAATAAACGTCTGCAGGCCCAACAGCAAATCGAGCTCTACCAAGCCCGGATTACCAGAGCCTTCAATAAGAAAGTTAAGGAGCGAACTTTCAAGAAAGGTGACCTTGTCTTTGTTGTCAAAAGACCCATGGTAAAGACACATAAGACAAAAGAAAAATTTCAGCCCAAATGGGAAGGACCATTTGTAGTGGAGTCAGTCTACTCAAATGGAGCATATCGCCTTATAACCTCAAACGGTGATACACTCATGATGCCTATCAATGGTAGATTCTTGAAGAAATACTATCCTTGATAGAACTTTTCCTTCAATCAAGTTAATATTACACCTCTGATCAAAACTCCAGATCCAAGAAGAGCTTCTTTCTTTTACTAGATCACATCACAGTAGATCAGTGTCAAACTAACTGAGCACTGGCTGCATCATGATGCATGAAAGAAACAAAATGCGAAACTTGGGTTTTAGTAATAGCTACTCTCTTGATTAACATCCGAAGCCTCCGACGGCTAAGGATAGAGAAAAATGTTAGCTTTTAAGCCTAATATAAGTCTTCGACAACTCATCATGCTGAGGGGAATAGCATGGCTAGCCCAACTCAAATGGTGGTTGGTAAAGGCACACCAAATCCGTTAATAACTGAGGGTTTGCTAAAAATCCTAGTAGATTTGATTCCACTCTTTCCACCAAAATCCCTTACCAATTCTCATCCACAAATGGTAGGTCCACAAAATACAATCATTGCTACGTTAACACTATACCTCTGACAATGAAAATTTTCAACACTCCTGAGCGAGTACAAACCTTACTTGTCTCAACTCCATATGGAGTCTATATGGAGTAACAAGTCTTCAAATTTGTCAAGTTAACACTACACCTCTGACATTCCAAACTTTACTTGTCAATTCTCATCAATAGAATGACAAATCCTCAAAATTGCTCATATCGCAAATCGACTACCGTCAAGTTAACAATACACCTCTGACAAACTACTGTTAAGTTTAACACTGCACCTCTAACAGTGATTAAGTTGTTGCCAAGTTCAAAATTAAATCTCTGACAGTCACTTTTCCTCAGGCTTCCACATCAAAGTTGAGATGAGTGATGCTAAGTTTAACATCACACCTCTAGCGTCTAGTTCATTGCTAAGTTCAACAATACACCTCTTGCCATGACTTTCCCTCGGACTTCCTTGTCGAAGTCGAGATGACCAATGCCAAGTTCAAAATTACACCTCTAGCATTACCCTCACTACCAAGTTAAACATTACGCCTATGACAGTGACACTTTCAGTTTTCTCAAATGAAGCTGAAACACTCTTGAGTTAAGTTAATATTACACCTCTGACTCACACCCTTGTCAAGTTAATATCATACTTCTGACAAAATTTAATTCAACCCGTTAAGTTAATATCACACCTCTAACGGTAAAGGTTCTCCTAGAGTCCCTGCGAGTCTAGTCTCACCTGTTATTCTTGTTAACAGAATAACAAGTCCACTTAAAAATATTGTTAGGTTAACATTACACCATTAACAGTGTTTTCATTAAATCCCCAACTGAGTCTTAGTCAAGTTAATACCAAACCTCTGATGAAAACTCATCCTCCGTGGGGGTACAAATTCCACTTGTCATTCTCATTTATAGATTGGCAGGTCCACAAGAATTATCCTACTCCTGTCAAGTTAATATCACACCTCTGACAGCATTCTTGAATTCCTGAAACAGGATTCTTCTCCAAACTTTGACTCGTTAAGATTATTATCACTTTTTTAGCAAGTCAAAGGTCCATACTTATATTTGTCTGATTTTCAATGCAAAAAAGGAATTCAAGACTATAGAAGAATACAAGAAAAAGTGTCACTTTTATTTATATTCAAACATATGAAGTGATACAAGACGCTCTCTTATACAATAAGATTGAGTGTTACAATAAAGGAGTACAAAGAAGTCCAGTCCCTCTCTCTTAGTAAAAGGTTGTACTCACTCTTTAAGGTATTACACTACTCCAAATACAAGATGTTTGGAAGAGTGCCGAAGAAGGACTGAGCACTGTCGAGATGATCGGATGCTGGTTACACCATGATGCATGATGTAAACATTGAAGAAGCTTATTGCTGACCGAGAACAATGGTGCTTCTCGAGGTCGAAATGCAGAAGAATATTCTAATTCCACCCGACCAACTAGTGTAGGCCATGATCCTTCGTTGATGAACATCTCCACCACTAGAAAGTCATCTAATAAGCATGGGTTTTTCGTCGATGTCACTTCTGGGGATAAGATTGGTGAAGGGAGGATCCGAGATTTTACAGGTGACGTCCTCTTTCTCATGACCTACAAGAGGACCATACCCACTGTGACCATGACAAACCCGGGGGCACCGCTGGTGCATCATGTCCAATGAGGTCTTGACGGATATCATCAGTCGCGCAAATCCTCGTCGCCCATGAACAGGAGCCTTGATTTCTCCAGTGCTCGACCAACAAACAAGTTCGCTGGTCAAAATATTCTCCCAAGAGCCCAGCGAAGATGTGGAAGACTGACTGAAGCTGCCAGAACCTGCGAAGAGCAAAAACCTGAAGGTTAAAGTTCTTCTAAATCAAGACTGTAAGAGCAGACGCGGTTAAAGTTGTGGACTTCAGAGCGCACATGTTTGAACGCGGTCTGGTTTTAGACCCGCGTCCAAAATATAAGACGCAAAGTGAACCAGACACAGAAGTTGTCACACCCGTGTTTGGAAAACAAGGATTGCCACATCCAAGCCCAGAGCCTCGAAAAGAATTAAAATTCTTTAAAGACAAAAACCTCAAACGCGAGCTTTATATGCAAAGCTCGTGTCTCAAAGTCCAAGTACAGAGTTCATCACACTTGCGTTCAAAGGATTTTGAGTTAGAGTTCAGGATTAATCAACTCGCGCTTCATCAGGAAGTCTAAAAGACGCGACTTCCAAATAATAAGGGTCAGACTTCAAGAGAAGATCAAGAGAGTGAATCTCTTCAAGGGACAGGAAAACAGAAACTCAGTGGGACTGAGTATTTCATGGCGACAAGTGGTCCCTACCCACAGAAGAAACCTTTAGAGGTTGAACTTTATGCATCAAGGCGTAACCGTAAAAGGTACTTAAAGTGATGCCTTTTGATTTTGAAATCACTTGACAGTGATAATCTCTGAAAAAGATTAAAGGAAAGCATGAAAGCATTGAGTTCTCGCTATCCATTGGGATACATCCCCTTGAAGAGAAGAAAAATAAGTCAAGACAAAGACCCTCAGAGTGCATGCTCTTAAGGGGAACAGTCTAAGTAATGGATTGTTAAGGGAGGCAAAGCAAGCCTATTTATAGGCAGG
Source organism: Agave tequilana (assembly GCA_038442645.1). Lineage (NCBI taxonomy): Eukaryota > Viridiplantae > Streptophyta > Magnoliopsida > Asparagales > Asparagaceae > Agave > Agave tequilana. The sequence goes on along the minus strand of JAVJIF010005837.1, from coordinate 41,903 downwards.
CCATAAAGCCTGTAATTAATGGCGTAAAATTAAAGCCATCAGCTTTAATTCCTGCATGATCGTCAAAGCCCAATAAAGAGCTGACCCGTGGATAGCCACTTCGGGAAACATCAGACGACTCAAGTCCCCAATCGTCAATGCCGACTTGACATTTAAAGATTTAACGTCAAAGCCTAATAAAGAGCTGACGTGTGGATTGCCGCTTCGGGAAACATCGAAGGACGCAGGTCCCCAATCATCAATGACGACTTGGCATTTAAAGGTCCAACCAGATCTTTAAGACGGGTTGCATGTGACGTTTGGGAGGTTGCGTCAAGTGCAGACTCAAAGGTCGCGTTCTGAAACCCGCGTCCTTTCATAAACCCGAAGGCTGCATTCTCTTCATTCCGGCTAAGAGATCCGTGACCGCGTCTCTTGGAGTGGTTCAGAGCTGCGTCTTCTCAGCGAATTGAGTCCATTCAGAGGTTGCGTCTTGAGTTCACATCAACTTACAAAAACTTAAAAGCTACATCCAGAAGCTTGCGTCCTCAACAATCAGCGAAGAGCCGCGCTTCACTCTCGAGGAGCCCAGAAACTCCGCCCCCATTATAAGATGAAAGCTACATCTCCATCATAAACTCAATACGGCCTGAGCCTGTGCCATATCAAGGGACCAGAGCTGCGTCTCTATTGAGCCAGTGTCGCGTCCCCATCATCTAGTTGAGATCCATGCATCAGTCTTGAGGAGCCTAAGACCGCGTCTCCACTGCATCCTGAGTTCTGCATCCTGACAGAATCAAGAGTCGCGTCCATGGATCCGCGTCCTTCCATAACCAGAGCCGCATCTTTATCAAAAAGAAAATTTTGCGCGTCTTCCCTGGTGAGCTTGAACGGTGTCTCCGTTAGCGAGTCAGAGTCGCGTTTCCTAGAACCGCGTCTCCACTATAAATAAGAGCCGCGTCTCGCTCAAGAACTTAGTTCAGCCTGAGTTTATTATTCATAGCCGACTAAAGACTACGTTTCACAAACAGTCTATGAAAATTGAGTTCATCTACAGCTAGCAAAGAATTTGAAAGGATAAAGATGAAACAAAACTTTGAAGACTTTTATTATTTGATTCAAAAATGATAAAAGTAGTACAAGGCACTCTTGACAAATCGAGTGTTGTAAAGAAAAAGAGGAGGGTGAACAATACAAAAAGGAGAAGAAGGCTGATAATCCTGCTTCGCCAAAGAACGGATTTGTTCTCGGAGGCGATGCATCTCGTGCTGACGTGCTCTTTCAGCCTCCACTAGAGCTTGGACCCGCAGCTCCTCCTTAGACAAAAATCTCTTCGTAGCCAGTTGCGCCTGAAGAGACTCCAATCTAGAGGAATGAGCAGAGAGGTTTTCTTCAACCTGTGTCCTGGCAGTTTCCAGCTCCTCCAGCCTTTTTCTAGCAGCAACATGCTTCTGCTCATTGGTCTCGATCAAGGCTTGTGCCCTGGCAATGATAATTTGAGCGGTGGTGATAACTTGCTCTGCACTCTGTATGACGATTTCAGATTCCTTAGAATCGCCAATCAGTCTTTGGTGGTCAGCTTGGAAATGCTGGAGATGGCAGGCCTCTTCAGCTATTTGTTTCCCCATCTCCTTTCGCTCATGTTCTTAAGAGGTAAGAAGCTTACTCAGTGTCGTTCGACCCTCATCTACTGAGCCAGCATTCTCCAGAGGCTTGAGCTCCTTCAGGTGGTTCCCCAGCTGCTCAACTAATATCAGGCATGCCCTAGCCTACGAAGGACTCCTAGTGTGGTGATTGGTCGCTAATGTTGAATATTTAGTACCATATTTCCATACTTATTCTTGAATAAAATTTTGCATTATCTTAATTAATTGCTTAATTTATTTGCAGGCCCAATCTTTAAGGAGATGAACAGAAATGAGCCCAAAGCCCACCAAAATTCTGAATTAAATCAGAATTAATTCGCACTAAGTAAATCATGGCAAAATCAAGAGATGGAAAACTGGTTGAGAAGAATCCTCTCAGAATCGATCGGTTAAAGCCAAGAATCCAATGCCATTTCGTCAGAATCCGGGACTCAAACTGAAAAACCAACTTCAGATAAAGTCAGAGGGCGAAACCAGGGCGACCCACCAACAGGTTGTGGCCACCTGGCCACACCCTGGCCGCAGAAACGCGGCCCAAGCCGCGTTTTCGCGGCAAAGTTGGGGAGTTAGGGGGAGCGTTTACTCCCCCGATCTCCCCGGGATCTCCCTCGTGTGGGTTATGCCTATAAAAGGGCAGTCTTTGTGCTGAAAATTGGACGACCATGCAGAGATAGGACTTAGCCAAGTTTTTCATTTCTTAGTTTAGGTTTTTCTTTTCTTTTCATGTAAATTGTATGTAGGCTTAGGTTAGATGATGATTCATGTAAGTAAGAGAGAGAGGCTGATGTTGAGAGTGACACCGATGTACCCTCCTCCTTTCTTCCATTGTTTCAGTAAGTAATAAAGGTAAATGCTTTGTTTTTATGTTCTGCTTTACTTTACTTTTTTTTTTTTGCTTTCTTCTTCCTCCTTCTACTTTACCTCGTTTGTTTTTGTTGAGTTTACAAGTGAATTCCAAAGCACAAGTACAACGATGTTATGTGAGTGCCAACGATAGTTCATGAAGACGTTCTCCTCCTCAAGACATATCACTTCATGCTTGTGCTAGACTTGATGATATAATGCGAACGGGGACTGAGCTCAGGCTTATGATCTATGCGTTGAACGCCTCCTAAACAAAGGTAGAACATGCAAAGGTTTTCAGGTAAGTCATCAATCAATCTAGGTAAGTATTTCTTCAACCTTCTTTCTTTTCTTTTATTTCTTTAGCATAGATCGCAATCACGATTTCTTTCACCACATCTTCCAAATCGTTTTCACTCTTTTTTCCAATTCATTTGTATATAGTCATTCTCCGGTTTTCTCCACCTTCTTCATCTATGGCTTTCTTTTTAACCTTAACCTTTAACATAACTCTTTCATTTTATTTCTTTAAAACAGAGAAGGCTTTTGTGTTCATAACGATTTCAATACAAGAACGTAAACGCTTCTATCGCAAAACCCTCCTTGTGGATCACGACCCGCATAGCCACTTGCTATCGCGGAAGAATTGAGCACTTGCACATCTTCATTCTAAATCTGAAATTCTTTATTTTTGTGTGCATGTTTAGCATCAATCAAATTTTGGCGCCATTGCCGGGGAGGGTAACGTTTTTATTGAAATCTGAATTTTTTGAAAATTTTTTAGAACTAAAACGAACTTTTTTCTCTGTTACAGGTTATAGGGCAAGCAAAGCAGGAAATTAAAGTTGCAGTAACATATAAGTGGCCTTGGGCCTCTGCTCTAGAAAGCAGAGACCAAGTGCCCTCTGCTTTGTCGCGGATCCGCGGCCAAAGCCGCGAAAACGCTGCAAAAAGGAGTGGACTACTAACTGTCTTTTTGCAGGGCTGCTTGCTTTATAAATTGTAGTTTTCTGTAACTTTACTTTTTCTTATATGCCATCACATAAGCCTGCTAATAATCAACAGTAAAACATTTGTTGAAAAGATATAAAAATTGATTAGACGTTTGCATTTTAGGCACGTGTCTTTTCAATTCATTTATTTTTACTGTTGAAGAGTGCTGGAGCAAGGTACGTATGCATTGCATTTAGCATAGGACTCACTTCTTGGTTGATTTATATCACTTTGAGTGAATCTTATTTATCTTGTACACTTGCACAAATTGATTTTAAGGGCACCACCCATTAACAAGATAAGGTGGGGATTTAATCACCCTTCCTTAGCCCAAAAATCAGATTCCAAGCACTCACTAACCCAAGCCTAACTAAAAATGAGTAGACGTTGGCCCTAGGGACATCTCGGACTCAATTAGGAGATTATCCTAAGGGGGAAAGATGTTGGAATTTGACTCTTACCAAATCAGTGTCTAAGAAAGGGATTAAGGGCCGAAAGCCCGAAGGTTGGTGGTTATTTAATTAAGGAACGTCTTTGACGGAAAACCTCCCACCAACCTTGCCCTGACCTGGCTGATTAGCTTGTGGTCAAGGTCTGCATTGAACCTCCCGTGGACAGTCTAATCAGTTAGGAGTCGTCTAGGTCATAGGTCTACCCTAACTTAGTTAGAATTTTTTCCTTTTATTTGTTTGCTAATTTGTTTGTTTTTCTTTGTTTGTATTCTATTGTGTGATATAGCTTATAATAATAATTTTTCCAACTTTAATAATAATCCATATTACACATTGAATTGTTTTTCGGATATTACCAACCCGGCATATCATAACTTTAACCAACCTAGTGTGCCGGATTGGTCTTATCCGAATGAATATAACCCATGCCCCCCATCGTATGACTATAATTTCCAGAATGATTTTAACTCTTCACAGAGTCAGTGGGGATTCACCTCCCCCGAGCAAAATTATCAACCAACTTGTCCTCCTTCTCCACCTAGTCTACAATATTTTCAAGATTCATACTCAGTTCCACCCGTCCAAAATAGGAAACCATTAATTTTGGAAATGAGTATGCGTGAGTCCAAACACAAATCCCAAAATCTGATGGACTCACAATTTCACTACCACTTCCAAGACAATTCTTCATCTTTTCATCAAAACAATGAATCTATCAATTATAAAAAGATGCTTGAAGCCATGACTCAGGCTCAAAACACTCGTAATCGTGACATAGATATGATGGTCGAATCTCTACATTCTCACCGTTGGACCAGTTCTGATGTCACTAACCATTCTGTTAGAGCCGAAGAGTCCTGTAGTTTTGGAAATCAAGATTCCATTTCAGAACAACCATTTGAACTTGCCCAAACTCCAAATTTTGAAAAAGATATTGACAGTTTAGCAAGTTATCCTTTTCCTGAAATAGAACTTGAAAATGAATATGATCCTGAACCCCAACTGAGTGCTTCAATTCTACTTCCTGATTCGATTATGACTCCGGTATCTTCACCTGATTTCGATCTTTTCCCCGAGTCAACGTTGGATCCTATACCTATTCATCATGAAATTGAATCCCCCATCTTTGAGGATCATATTGAACTTGACCAATTATACAATTTTGAAAATCCTATTGACAAATTGGCAAGTTCTTAATTTTTTGATATTGAACTCAATGAGATATGTGACCTAGATTCTCAAATCTGTGTTGACTCCTATTTTGTTACCAAACTTGAGTAATATTTTAGAGTCAGTTTTGATTCCTCCACCCATCATTCCTGAACTGGAATCACCCATATTAGGTCACATCCCATTGTTAGAAAATACATGTGGACTTAAGTTTCAACTTCTTGACTTGGACCCGCTTCTTGAACCAATTTCGACTCCTGAACCTTTACTTGACTTAAGTCACCTTCCTGAGTCGGTATTAGTTCCTGGCCTTCCTGAGTCCAAGTCAACCGTTCTATCATTTCATACTCCATTCTGGGACGAGGTGGTTGACAAATTTGACTCCGAAATTAGTTATGGAATATGGAAATTAGATGGGGTTAAATATTTAATAAAGATCCTTTATGGATACATCTTTTTAATGGGTTATATTAGAAAAATTGTTGGTGGGTTCCTCCGAACCCAAAGAAAAGTCGATTGGGCCGCATTTCGTGGACCAATCAGACCACCACCGGAACCACCACCTTAAGGTAACATTCTCCTTCCCTTTCTTCTTTTTCATGCATCTATGCATTAAGTCATACATTGAGGATAATGCATGAGATAGGTGTGGGGGAGGGTCTAACATAACTTTTCTTTTTATTAAAAAAAAAACAAAATTCAACATTTTCTTTACTTTTAAAACTTTTTGAAAATGGAAACAATACTTTGACATATTTTTTGTAAGAAATTAAGTTAATTTTAAGGAATAGGAAAATCCAAATTAGGATTTCTTATACTTGGTCAAAATAAGATTATTTGTTTGATTTTTAGGGTTAGGAAGATAAATTGTCAAAGTAATTTAGTCTTGATCTTTACCTTGATGAAGTATGCACACCTCATACACTCACGCACTTAGGGTTCAAAAACAAAGATTCTTATGCCTTATAAAAAATATATATATATAAAAAGAAAAAGAAAGAAATAAGCAATCTAATTATTGATTAGCTAAGTGCTTTGGCCTAAGCAAGCCTTAGTACGTACGCGAAAGATGATTAGATAAGTTTGAAAAAGAAAAAAATCCTTTAATTAAGCTGGGTATTTGTGCCTAATAAAGCATAAGTATTCACGCCCAAAGGAGGTCCATATAATAAAATCCTTAGTTCTGTGGCCTTGTTTGCTCGAGTTCTTAAGTCCTTGGGGTGTTTCTCACCCGGTGCCCTAAGACCGTCTGGTTTGGGAGTCATCGATTAAAGGCTCGTTACATGGGCAGATTAGAAAGCCTAATAGAACTAAGAATACCACCAAAAATATATTATATATATATATATATATATATATATATATATATATATATATATAAATAAGGCATAAGAGTTAGAGTTAAAGAACCCTTAGTCAAAATTTTCACAGTTACAAGGTGCATATGACTTAGGGTAAAGTAATAGACTAGATGAGAAGTACAATTGACTCCTTACTTTGATTGATAACAAATTTTTGAATAGAGACTAAGTTTAGGAATGAAAAATTTTGTTTTCCTATAACTTATAGATTACTTAATCTTACAATTATATTTCAAATATTTTTCTCTTTCAAAATGCCTTTCGAAAATACTAACTCTTTATTTCTCTCTCTTTATGGATTTTGTGGGTGTAATCCGCTGAAAACCCTCACGACACAACACTCGTCCTCTAGGGGAAACCTAGAGGTTTAACGGCTTGTTGCACATGCTCAGTGCAATCGCGTGACCTGCGAAAGTGGTCTAATAATCTCTAGTATAGTTTAGTTGTTTTGCTCGAGGACGAGCAAAAGATAGGTATGGGAGTGTGATTGGTCGCTAATGTTGCATATTTAGTACCATATTTCCATACTTATTCTTGAATAAAACTTTGCATTGTCTTAATTAATTGCTTAATTTATTTGCAGGCCCGATCTTTAAGGAGATGAACAGAAATGAGCCCAAAGCCCACCAAAATTCTGAATTAAATCAGAATTAATTCGCACTAAGTAAATCAGGACAAAATCAAGAGGTGAAAACCGGTTGAGAAGAATCCTCTCAGAATCGATCGGTTAAAGCCAAGAATCCAAGGCCATTTCGTCAGAATCCGGGACTCAAACTTAAAAACTAACTTCAGATAAAGTCAGAGGGCGAAACCAGGGCGACCCACCAACAGGTTGTGGCCACCTGGCCATACCCTGGCCGCGAAAACGCGACCCAACCCACGTTTTCGCGGCAAAGTTGGGGAGTTAGGGGGAGCGTTTGCTCCCCCGATCTCCCCGGGATCTCCCTCGCGTGGGTTATGCCTATAAAAGGGCAGTCTTTGTGCTGAAAATTGGACGACCATGCAGAGATAGGACTTAGCCAAGTTTTTCATTTCTTAGTTTAGGTTTTTCTTTTCTTTTCATGTAAATTGTATGTAGGCTTAGGTTAGATGATGATTCATGTAAGTAAGAGAGAGAGGCTGATGTTGAGAGTGACACCGATGTACCCTCCTCCTTTCTTCCATTGTTTCAGTAAGTAATAAAGGTAAATGTTTTATTTTTTATGTTCTGCTTTACTTTACTTTCTTTTGCTTTCTTCTTCCTCCTTCTACTTTACCTCGTTTGTTTTTGTTGAGTTTACAAGTGAATTCCAAAGCACAAGTACAACGATGTTATGTAAGTGCCAACGATAGTTCATGAAGACGTTCTCCTCCTCAAGACGTATCACTTCATGCTTGTGCTAGACTTGATGATATAATGCGAACGGGGACTGAGCTCGGGCTTATGATCTATGCGTTGAACGCCTCCTAAACAAAGGTAGAACATGCAAGGTTTTCAGGTAAGTCATCAATCAATCTACGTAAGTATTTCTTCAACCTTCTTTCTTTTCTTTTATTTCTTTAGCATAGATCGCAATCACGATTTCTTTCACCACATCTTCCAAATCGTTTTCACTCTTTTTTCCAATTCATTTGTATATAGTCATTCTCCGGTTTTCTCCACCTTCTTCATCTATGGCTTTCTTTTTAACTTTAACCTTTAACATAACTCTTTCATTTTTATTTCTTTAAAACAGAGAAGAACTTTCGCTTTTGTGTTCATAACGATTTCAATACAAGAACGTAAACGCTTCTATCGCAAAACCCTCCTTGTGGATCACGACCCGCATAGCCACTTGCTATCGCGGAAGAATTGAGCACTTGCACATCTTCATTCTAAATCTGAAATTCTTTATTTTTGTATGCAGGTTTAGCATCAATCATGTGGGCAATGTTCTCGATCTGATTTTCGAGAAGTATTTAGGCAAACTCGAAAGAACTGCCCCCAGAAAGGATCAGGTCAACACAAGATCTCATGGAAGCAAAAAATTGTTGCACCATTTGATGTGCTAGCTCTTCCATAATGTCGTTAGCTGGAGATACCCTGCTGATGTACTCCCGGACCCCCTTTCCATGACAGGATGAGAGACAAGAACCAGTTCAACTTGCGCAGGAGTGAGGCCGACGATAGGTTCATCACATACTGAGGTAGTCACCGATACCTCCGGGACAGTTATTGTCGTGACAGCTTCCACTGTAATAGAAGCAACAGCAAACCCTACGGCATTGAGTTCCCCGGCCGAAGTTTGAACTGTACTATCTTCTGCACCAATGCTTGCCATGGGTTCCTCTACTTGAGCTCCCCCAGTGCTCTCTGCAAACCACACCATTAAAATGTCAGTGATAACAATAAGAAGGAGAGTATCCAATACGTCAGTATTCTCTTACCAAGTTGAGGATCTGAAGATGGCGAATTCCTAGATAGGTCGTATAGGGTTGAGGCCTCCCTGACCTCGGCGGTTGCACTCTCTTGAGGCATTCTGATAACAGGAGCCTCAAGGCCCTCCTACTGGGCCAGCTCTTGGATTATCTCCTCAATATGAGAAAAGTTGTGGCTTCACTATCGACAGCCAGCCCTGTAGAAGAAAATCAAAAGGAAATGTCAGAACTCTTCCCTAACTTAATGAGGAGCCGGTTCAAGAAGACAAGGAAAATACCTTCAGTAGCAGCAATCATTGCTATCGGCGAAACCTGAAAAGCACATCTAGAGGTGGGGTGAATAGGTGTACTTGCTAATCTAGAAACTAAATGCGCTAAATGCGGAAGCTTAAAAACTATTCTTGCAACACACTTAATACAACCAACAAGTGTAGCCGAATTCCTCGTGAAGGGCTCTGGACTAACTCCTCTTAATTCCCCTTGAATGGGTTGAGGTGCTATGTGAAGCTCTTGTTGATTAAGCACAAGTGAGGCACACACAAACAACCAAGCATATACAAGATATAGCAATATGAAATATGCAAGGCACAACACAAGCAAATATGAATGTTATGACAATATGAATAATGCTATGCACAAACAAATAGAGAGAGGGTTAGAGAGACAATGGATCAAACTCAAACACTAAGATATGTTTCGAGGTTCGAGCCCCTAGCCCTACATCCCCACCTACAACACCGTGTAGGATTTCCAATCCACTATAGGAGTACCGAACTCCTCTCTCAATGCCACCGCGGCAATACAACCACAATCCACCTCTACGAAGAGGGATAAGGCCCGTAGCCAATACAACTCAATCACAATCACCTCTACCGAAGAGGGATCCAAACACCACTCCGATTAACCTCTACCAAAGAGGGATATACAAATAAAAGGAGGGTTTACAACTTTGGAGGCTTAACCTCAAACACTTCTCTTTTTCTCTCTTTTCCAAAAAACAAAGATCCTAAATAGATTAGGATAGAAGATAGCTCAACTGTGGAATCAAGGTGTTTTTGGAAACAAGCAACAAAGAAAAACTACTTGGGAAATGTCTTGTAAATGATAGAAAATGAAAACCAATACAATATCCCAAAAATCTAGTTCTCTTTGATTTTTCAAAAACCCAAAAAAATAGAGATGAAATCTTTTTAGCACAAAAACTATTTTGAAAACTTGTTTAAACACTAGAGAAACACTGAAATTTTTCTTCTTGAAACTCTTGTTAAAACAGCCCAAGAGTTGGGGTATTTATAGCCCCAAAACAAAACTAGCCGTTAGGCTGATCTGGCAGCCTGACAGGCTGCTGGTCAGCCGGCCCGGCCGACCGCCAACGGTCTGAAATATGACCGTTGGGCAGACCCGGTCGACCCAAACAAACAGAGAGCACTGCTCTCAGACCCGGTCGACCCGGACGGTCGACCGTCCCTGTGAAGCCAAACGTGCACAGATCTGTGCATGTCGGTCGACTGACCCGGTCGACCGACTTCATCCCAAGTCGACTTGGTCAGTTGAGTAGTCGACTGGTTGAAGCCTGGAACAGAAATCTGGGTCAGAAAAACAGTTTAAAATTATTTTGAAAATCTTTTAAGTCTTCTAAAAATCCACAAAACTTGTTTTAAAATTTTATATTAAAACACAAACAAGTGATAAAAATTTCAAGACATATATCAATCATATCAATTCATTTTTGAGTCTTGCAAATTTTATCAAAACCAACACTTGTATTTTTATCAAACTTGATTTATCAATACATGAATAAGATAGTCAAAATAAGTTTGTATAGGAAGTGTAAGTATGTATGTATAACTAGAATACATCTATTATACATATAACTATTTAAACTTGTTTTGATCAATCTATTCTGAAAACAAATATCGGTTAAACTGAACACCGAAAACCATATCCAAACATAAAACTTGTGTGTGTTGTGCACTTGAGCATATCAACTATTCTAAGCTTTACAAATGGATCTAAAACACACTAAACTAAACTAGGATACCTAAGTCTTCTTGACGATCTCCATCTTCAAGTAGACTCGATCCCAAACGTGATCCACCGAGTGCAAAGGTATGATCTTGATGCTTGGGCACGGGAATCACCATGTGAAGGCTTCTAAACTCCTCTTTTTGAAGCAATCACCAACTAATATCTTGCTAATGATCTGAAACTTAAAATCACAAGATTATTAGTAAACATAACTACATGAGTTAATCATCATCAAAACTAGGGTGGAAGGCCTTTGGGCCAACAATCTCCCCCTTTTTGATGATGACAAAACTCATGGAGTTATATATGCATGGATTAAAGTTAAGCTTCAAAGAGGCTCCCCTTAACTCATGCATAAACAAATAAACAATTAATATGCAATGAATATTAAACATGAAACATGAAACATGCATATCTATGCATAAACAATGAAAGGTTCTAAATACCAATGAAATGTTCAAAAACAAAACATGCTCTAGATACCAATTACAAAACATGCTCTAGATACCAATTAAAATTAAACTAAATTAAACTTAATATATGCAAAAACATAAACATGCATATATAAACAAAATAAACCAAAATACTTCTCCCCTTTTGTCAATCATCAACAAAGGGTTAAATAATCAAAACAAAACAAAATCTTCTCTCTTTTTAATACAAAGAATCAATCTTCAATAAGGGGTAAAAGCAAAACCAAATCAATAAATTTTTCTCCCCCTTTTTGTTCGAAACAACGAATCAATAAAAATAATATTTTCCCCCTTTTTGTCTAAAACAAAAACAAAACCAATTAGGGGTGACAATCAATTAAGGTACCAATTAAAAGTATGTCAAAGAATAGCATCTTGATACCAATTGAAAGGAAACAAACAAAAAAAAATATTGATACCAATTTTAAGCAAAACACATGAAAATCTTGATACCAATTGAAATTAAACATAATAAATTTTGAATGTCTAAACAAAAATTTTGATACCAATTGTAAATATTTTTCATTTTGAACATATGATACCAAATTTGAATTTTCAATCATAAAGTATGGGAGTACAAATACCAATTGAAATACAAAATCGAATTTTCTCCCCTTTATGAAATACAAACTAAAATAATGCATAGGCTTGATACTAATCAATTGAAACAAAGTTAAAGCTCAAGCACTAGCATAAACAAGATTTTATGCTTAAAGATATAGGGATATAATAAGCACAAATAAAACATATATATGTATGAAATAGATACCAATTGAAATTGATATTCTTGAAAGTGAAAGCATACATACATACAAATATATGAGTATACAAGAAAGGTCAAAATTGATACCAATTGAAAGAATTCAATGATACCAATTGAAATAACAATAACGATCAAGTGTATACAACATATTATCTACCTCCAACCATGATTCAAGTTTTGAAATGATTTTCAATTTAAAGCATTCATGAACATGATCTCCCATCCATCCTCCCATTGAAGGTAGGGGTTTTCAAAAATAGATTTGAAAATAGAGTACGTTTGAAAAATTCTACCAAAATGAAGAATACCGTAACTAGTTAAAGAAAAACTTTTAAAACTAGTATGAAATCCTTCAAGTAAGGAATAAAACAAAATAGTTTTTCATAAAACATGAATTCACATGATAGTCAACACTCAAGTCAATGAAGCATAAATATGACTCATGAAACAAAACATGAGTAAATAAGAAATGTGAGTGTACAAATACAATGTGAAGAACATGATCATGAAAATATGCAATTTAACTCTATATTCCTTGAAACAAGAAAACATAAAAAACATCAAAACTTATTTAATCTTCAAGGTATATGTATGTCCTATACAAATTAAATTATACATACATATCCAAACACAACGAGTCCACAAAGATATATGCATGAAGGCACGTGGCTCAAAAAGGATGTATATGTATAATAATAATTTGAATAAAATGGACATATACATGAAGTTAAACAAATAAACACGAAATCAAGAAAAACTAAATTTTCACCAAAACAAATTTCATTTCAAGGTATATGTATGAATTGTCAACACAATAAGTATACATACATATCTCTAAACACAATTGAGTCCATATATATAGATTTGCATGAAAGGCAAATGACTCAAAGGGTATACATGTATATCTTAAGGTTTGGCAAAATAGACATATACATGAAGTGAAAACACATGATCATAAAACAAATCCAAAAATAGGAATACAAGTTTAAAATGTATGAATCATCAAAACTAGATTATACTAGCACATCTAATGAGTTCAAATACGCATTCAAGCTCAAACATATATAGATTTATTTGTGGCCCACTATATGTACAAGTATAAATCCTAGTCTTAATGAAAACTAACATTTAAACATGTAATCAACACATGAAGCGTAAAAACACGATAAAAATCAACATGATAAACATAAATATGATTATTATGAATATCCACATGTTATTAGAACTATGATATACGCAATAGCAACCAAATAGTGAGAACACAAAAGAATTTATCCATATTAAACATGGGTGTCTCAAAAGAACTAAACATGTATATCACAAGTCTAATAAGCATGGCATTTTCATACTAATCACTAAACAATGAAACATGCTATAAACAATGAATATGAAAAGCATGTAAACAATAAATAGGAGTTAGGGATCGTTACCAAAACCTAGAAGGCAACTTTCCTTGTTTCCAAAAACATGGTGGTTCTCTCCACCAAACATCCCTTGAAACTGATGCATCCAAATGATTTCCATGAAGCTCGGAACGCATCCACTCCAAGGTACGGCAACTCTCACATCATGTGAGAGCCCACACCTACATTAAATAAAGGAGGGGTGGTCTTTGGTAACCATACTCTTTGGGTCCATGGGGTTAGTACCTTCTCTAACCCAAACAAATTCTTTGCTAAATTATCAACATGTATTCTATCATAACAAAATTTAGCAAGGTGGCCCTTACGTCCACAATGTGTACAAGTATAACATGAGCATACATGTGAGGAGCGTGTCCGTGAGGAGCATGTGTATGCCGTGTAGGGTGTGCATGAATAGATGGAACTTGTTTCTTTCGAAACAAAGTTTCCAAACGTGTGTGACCCACTGCACATTGGCTCAAAGTGGAGCCCAAACATTCAACACTCTTCTTAAGGAAAGATATATCATTGTTAATCAAAGAAGAAGTGTGGCATGCAATAGGTGTTCTAGGTAAAACTACCCTAGCATGCCAAACATGTGAAGCAATATCATTTTTCAAAGATTTATTTAAACAAATTTCTAATTCTTTTGAAACAAATTCAATTTCTCTTTCAAAGAATCATTATCTCTTAAAACACATTCAATTTTGAAGACAAAATATTATTATTTTTCAAAATAGATTCACATTCATTCTTAGATTTTAAAACTTCATTTTCTTTTAATGCAAGTTCAAGTTGAGATTTTAATGAATCCCTTTCATCCAAAATCTCATCTTTCTCTTGCAAAACAATGTCAAGTCTAGAATGCAAACTTTTATTTTCATTTTCAAGACCTAGACTTTTCTTTTTCAAAACTTTATATTTTTCTATCAATTTTTCACAAACAATTGAAAGTTCTTCATTCAAAGCATGTGCATCAACATATTCATCACATGAAGAACTAGAATCAAAATTATCTAGTTGAGTTTCCGAGTGTACCTCAAGGGAGTTCCCTTGGACCGTATAGCATTGTTGCGGCTCGAATTCATCTCCACTAGACTCCTCTTCTTGTTGGATAGGCAATTGAAGCTTGGAGGAGGTGGTGGTTGTCAACAAATTCAACACTGCAAAGGCGGAATCAAAGTTAGAAACACGCAAAAGATATTCTTTAGGAAGTGTGCTTCTAATGGCCTCAAGGGCTTGTGCATTGGCCCCTATATGCTTGCAATCTCCAAGATAGTATTTCTTGGTGGCCGCAAGAAAGACATGCAAACCTAGGGTCTTCAAATAACAACTTATCATAACCTTCCAAATCTCAAGTCTAGAAATATCAAACATAGGAGGGCTATCCATGAGGGCAAACTATATGTGTGCAAACAAGCAAATGCAAATGAGATTAGCCTAAAATGAGGATCTTTAACTCTAGGTTGTTAGACCCAAAATCAGAGCACTTGGCTCTGATACCAATTGAAAAGCACACCTAGAGGGGGGGTGAATAGGTGTACTTGCTAATCTAGAAACTAAATGCGCTAAATGCGGAAGCTTAAAAACTATTCTTGCAACACACTTAATACAACCAACAAGTGTAGCCGAATTCCCCGTGAAGGGCTCTGGACTAACTCCTCTTGATTCCCCTTGAATGGGTTGAGGTGCTATGTGAAGCTCTTGTTGATTAAGTACAAGTGAGGCACACACAAACAACCAAGCATATACAAGATATAGCAATATGAAATATGCAAGGCACAACACAAGCAAATATGAATGTTATGACAATATGAATAATGCTATGCACAAAACAAATAGAGAGAGAGGGTTAGAGAGACAATGGATCAAACGCAAACACTAAGATATATTTCGAGGTTCGAGCCCCTAGCCCTACATCCCGCCTACACCACCGTGTAGGATTTCCAATCCACTATAGGAGTACCGAACTCCTCTCTCAATGCCACCGAGGCAATACAACCACAATCCACCTCTACTGAAGAGGGATAAGGCCCGTAGCCAATACAACTCAATCACAATCACCTCACCGAAGAGGGATCCAAACACCACTCTGATCAACCTCTACCAAAGAGGGATACACAAATAAAAGGAGGGTTTACAACTTTGGAGGCTTAACCTCAACACTTCTCTTTTTCTCTCTTTTCCACAAAACAAAGATCCTAAATAGATTAGGATAGAAGATAGCTCAAGTGTGGAATCAAGGTGTTTTTGGAAACAAGCAACAAAGAAAAACTACTTGGGAAATGTCTTGTAAATGATAGAAAATGAAAACCAATACAATATCCCAAAAACCTAGTTCTCTTTGATTTTCCAAAACCCAAAACAATAGAGATGAAATCTTTTTAGCACAAAAACTAATTTGAAAACTTGTTTAAACACTAGAGAAACACTGAAATTTTTCTTCTTGAAACTCTTGTTAAAACAGCCCAAGAGTTGGGGTATTTATAGCCCCAAAACAAAACTAGCCGTTAGGCTGATCTGGCAGCCTGACAAGCTGCCGGTCGGCCAGCCCGGCTGACCGCCAATAGTCTGAAATATGACCGTTGGGCAGACCCGGTCGACCGCCCGGTCGACTCAAACAAACAGAGAGCACTGCTCTCAGACCCGGTCGACCCGGACGGTCGACCGTCCCTGTGAAGCCAAACGTGCACAGATCTGTGCACGTCGGTCGACCGACCCGGTCGACCGACTTCATCCCAAGTCGACTTGGTCAGTTGAGTAGTCGACTGGTTGAAGCCTGGAACAGAAATCTGGGTCAGAAAAATAGTTTAAAAATATTTTGAAAAATCTTTTAAGTCTTCTAAAAATTCACAAAACTTGTTTTAACATTTTATATTAAAACACAAACAAGTGATAAAAATTTCAAGACATATATCAATCATATCAATTCATTTTTGAGTCTTGCAAATTTTATCAAAACCAACACTTGTATTTTTATCAAACTTGATTTTTCAATACATGAATAAGATAGTCAAAATAAGTTTGTATAGGAAGTGTAAGCATGTATGTATAACTAGAATACATCTATTATACATATAAACTATTTAAACTTGTTTTGATCAATCTATTCATGAAAACAAATATCGGTTAAACTAAAAACTGAAAAACCAATATCCAAACTTAAAACTTGTGTGTGTTGTGCACTTGGGCATATCAACTATTCTAAGCTTTACAAATGGATCTAAAACACACTAAACTAAATTAGGATACCTAAGTCTTCTTGATGATCTCCATCTTCAAGTAGACTCGATCCCAAACGTGATCCACCGAGTGCAAAGGTATGATCTTGATGCTCGGGCACGAGAATCACCATGTGAAGGCTTCTAAACTCCTCTTTTTGAAGCAATCACCAACTAATATCTTGCTAATGATCTGAAACTTAAAATCACAAGATTATTAGTAAACATAACTACATGAGTTAATCATCATCAAAACTAGGGTGGAAGACCTTTGGGCCAACAAAACCGTCACAGGGTCACATCCCTGTATCTCTTCCTCCGAGATATGCGAGAATTTGCTCGTATCAGGAAGAGCGGGTTCATCGCCAAAAATCGACTTCTTCGCCAGAATAATATCCATGTTCTTCGGACGATGAAGACGACAGTTCAACACAGGAGGTCTCAGCAATCGAAACCTTACCACTGAGTACCCCAGTAGTAGGGCTGGGGTCGACAACCCGTGAGGCGGGCATCAATACACTGGGAGACCCAGGCTGTTGCACATCAACCCTTCTCTCATGAACTGAAGAAGGCCTAGGCTGAGTTGAGACCCCTGGAATCTCAACGTCATCCCTCCTTACCAAGTCAACTTCGAGTCGCTCGACCTCTTCAGCCATGACGGGCTCACCCACAAGTTCCCCCTCTTCCAAGATCACGAGGCCCCTGCTGCGTAGATCGCGAGGATGAAGAATGGGGACCTCCTCTTCATCTTCCTCTTCCTCCCTCTACTCCTCAATACTAGAAGGAACTACCTTGGGCATTGAAGCTTCAGCCTCCGATTCCCTCCTAGCTTTCTTTGGGATAGGCTCACCCTTGGAAGCAGAACTGTGGGAACGTTTGGACACAGCCTGCCGACTCTTTTTAATGGGCTGCCCCTTGGGTACTGCTGCCTTGATCCCATTCCTGCTGCCCCTCCTGTTCCCCTCTCGGCTGCCCGATATTCGTCCATACCTTGCATATGTTAATTGGACTCCAACTTATCCTTATAAGACGCTTTGATGCTCTTAATGCAAGAGGTATTTATTCCGAATCCAGGCATCCTACTAGCCAGAGAGTACCAGGTGCAGAAACTGAGGCTGGTATAACAATTAGGCATCTTATGAGGAAGGCTGAAAATAGCTTTTGTCCCACCAGTCACACTATAGTAGCATGCCTGAGCACCTTCAAACAATTCTCGCTGAAGGAGAGGTCAGCGTCGGGGTTGCCGATATACAATTGATCATAGCCGAACTGTCGAGTAAAACGACTTGGCATGTAAGGCTCAATCGTACATGAATTCCCTTGTTGGAAAACCAGATATCCGGTCCAAATATTGATCAGTCACCAGAAGACTCCCGATGGCAGCCTTGTGAAATCATCTAGTCCTGCAAGGTCGGCAAATTTATCCCCGTAAGATGCACCAGCAATCTCGGGGAAGCAACGGTCGAGATGATAGTTCGAAGTGTTCAGAATACATTCCGAACATAGAACATGTAATAGCAAGACCAGCTCAATTTTCCAACTTCTGCACAAAGGGAACAAACCCTACAGACAGAGGCACCGCCGTCATCAATGAAGGGAAATGCATAACATACCAAGCCATCAAGTACGTATATGGAAGTTCGATCCAGGGATTAGGGGTCTTCACTCTCGGCCTTCCCTCCGAATCAACCTCTGGCCTGCCCTCGGAATCGACAATGGCCTCCACTTGGCACAGACTTTTCACCAGAGCCCGTAACCCACTTTGAATTCCAGCCACAATTTGCTGGAAGAAGGGCGATAGACTTTCTGTAGGCGATCAAAATCGCCGGGTATACCACATCAGCAACAATTACTTCATGTGATAGTGTTGGCACCACACAACGCTTCAACCATAGCATGAAGAAGGCCGCCAATATGGTCCGGTCAGAAATAGGAACTCAGGCCTGGTGATGAAAACTTTCTCATTTATGCCATTGAATAGATAGCTCGCCCAGGACATTTGCTTGACACCCCTGTTCCTCTAAGAGGATATTTGGCTGCAAATGTGGAAGTGGCACAGCACTTCCCAATACATCTCATATACCTGAGGATCCTCTTTCTTCAGAAGATGAAGCTCCTTAGAAGTCGGGACGTATTCTTCATAAGGGGCATCTCCCATAACAAGCCCCGAGACTTCATACAGTTCACGAAGGGCGAACCCCATCTCTCCGACTGGAGTAAAAAATGTGCCCGTCAAAGGATTATACTGCTGATTAGTCTCTAAAACTACATATTTCATACCGCATCTTCACATCTATTTGATATTAAATTCTGCTAATAAAGCTTTGCTTGCTTGATTCTAGGTCCATGGTGTGCAATGAAGAAGAAGACCCTAAATCACCATTTAATTAGTGATTAAAGGCCTATTAAAGATAGCCATTAACCTAGAGAGCTGATTCTGTCAAAACCAGGGGCTGCAAACCAGAAACCGGGCACAGGGCCTGACAGGGGACAGACGGGACCGCACGCGGCTAAAAGCGCCACGCGCCGGCCCTAGTAGGGCCGCGGCCCCGGCCGCGTTTTGGGCCAGGGCTTGTCCCCTGGCCCCCCTCTTCCTTGGTGGCTATAAATACCCCCCTGGGTTCCAGAGTTAGAGAAATACAGAGTTTTAGGAGTAGTTTTCATTCCATGTTGTAATTTAGGGTAGTTTAGTTTAGGTTAGTTCTTCTTCCTCCATTGTATTTTTCATTTTTGTAGATCTTGTAATAGGGAGAGAGAGTAGTACATACTTGGAATGCAAGAGTGCTTGTAATAGAAGGTGACAATCTATGAAAGGTGCTCTCTTTATCTCTCTATGTTTTTCTTCTCTCTAAATCTCTTTTACATGTATAGTTAACTTTTCTCTCATGGCAACTAACTACTAACCACCAACTTGCTAACTTCTTTTATGATAATCCACATGAATCTAATAGCCTCGATTTGGCCTTGCTCTTGCAAGAGCCAATGATGACTCATGATGATGGATCTAACACTCTAACTTCCTAGCCACTAACAAGCTAATATTAATTTACTTCATGCTTGCTCTTATTGGGTTTTGATGATTTAAGAGTAGCTTGCACCTGTTTGTTAAGTTGGGTTGTGATGAGTTACATATGGGTCATGCTTTGAATCGCTCTTGAACCAAGGACTAGTGATGGCCAATGATACATGTGTGACAACTATCACTAAGAGGTTAGTGTTGTTGGTGGAGTCATTAGTAGTTAGTAGCCGTGAGTTTTCTTTCTCTTTTGCTTTGTTTTAGATATACAAAAATCACAAAATTCATTCTTTTTCATGTTTCCCACTTCTTCATATTTCACCGTACTCTTCTCTTTTTCATTCTTTCTTTTCCTTTCTTTTCATTCTTTAAAACTTTGAAGAACTTTTTACCAAATACGTGAATCAATCGGTAAAGCTTCTATCGCCTCCCGTCCTTGTGGATTCGACTCGTTTTAGCCTCTATGCTATAACGGTAGTATCGAGGAAGCCAAAATACACACACTTTAAATCTTAACTTCAAATATAGACTTTTTGTGCGTGGTTTTCCCCCGATCAAATTTTGGCGTCGTTGCCGGGGATGGGAACGGTTTGATTTCACAAGTTTGCAAACTTTTCTTCTTTATTTTTTGGTGTGTAGGTTAAAGTTTTAGCATTGCAGAAGCCCACACTTGCTCAAGTGTGGTCAGGTAAATTCTTATTTATTTTATATTCTGCTGCTAATTTTGTTTATATTACCTATGCATTGTAAATAATTTTAAGAACTAAAATACAGAAATTGGATGCTTTAAAACGGTTTAGATATTTGCATCTAGGCACGTGTCAATTTTAATTCCAATATACTGTATTTTATTCTTGTGTTTTATGATAATGACGGAGGTGTACATATTGCATTGCATATAGTTAGAACAAATACTTCAGCGATTTACTCGCTTTTTTGTGTTCATTCTTATCTATATTGCACACTTGCACAAATTATATTTAAGGGCGAACCCAAGACAACATAAGGTGGGGAAGTTATTACCCTCGCTTAGCCCAAAAATCACCTCCCCACTCACACAACCCACGCCTTAATAAAAATTGCTAGACGTTGGCCCCTAGGGACATCTCGGACTCATTTAAGAGATTGACCTAAGGGGAAAGTTGTTAGAGTTTGACTCTTGCTAAATTGGTGTCTAAGGTTAGGGATTGAGAGGCAAAACCTCAAAGAATGGTGGTTTGGCATAATTAGGCCCGTTGCTCCGACACGGATACCTTCCACTGATCTTGCCCCTACCTGGCCGATTAACTCGTGGTCAGCTTCCGACAATAGACCCCCGTGGACAATCTAATTAGTTAGGAGTCGTCTAGGTCTAAGTCAACCCTAGCATAGGCTTGTTTTCTTTTTCTTTTTCTTTGTTTGTTTGTTTGTTATTTGTTTGTTTGTTTTCTTTTTTTGTAAATTGTGAAATAGATTTTAACAACAATAATAATGATATAAATCCATATTTCACTCCGACCTCATTTGACTGAGATAACTCCAACCCGGCTATGTACAACATGAACCAACCATATATGTCGAGTTGGGATTATCTGACTCAATATGACACTTATCCTCAATCATATGACTATAATCTTCAAAATAATTTCAACTCTTCACAGAGTTCATGGGGATTCAACTCCCCCGAGTCCAATTATCAACCACCTTG
The DNA here is from genome assembly GCA_038442645.1 of Agave tequilana. Classification (NCBI taxonomy): domain Eukaryota; kingdom Viridiplantae; phylum Streptophyta; class Magnoliopsida; order Asparagales; family Asparagaceae; genus Agave; species Agave tequilana. Next base: position 20,471 of record JAVJIF010005837.1, on the reverse strand, counting down.
TCTACAATTTTTATTCCCCAATTTTGGTTCATATACTCCTTTTCCTGTTCCACCACCTGAAGAAAAATCTGATTTGGAAAGGAGTATAGAAGAATCCCTACAACAAATGCAAAATTTGCTCAATTCACAATCCTTTCCATATCAAACTCCACATACTCCTTTTCTAGAGCATCCAATTGAAGAAGAATCTAAACTAGAAAAGCGTTTGGAAGTCTTTTGTGAAAGAATGCAAAACATGTTAGACTCATCCTCTTAACCAAATTTTCAAGAGTCATACTCATCTTTTCCAGTCTCACCAATTCAAAATGAACAAACTTCAATACTGGACTTGAGTATGGAACCCTTGCGTGAGTCCGAGCAGCAACCGAAAAATCCGATGGACTCACAATTTCACCACAATTTTCAAAATCAGCTTCCATACTCATCTTTTCAAGAAAAACCAATTACAAAAAGTATGGAAGACATGATTCAGACTCAACATTCTGTTACCCTGTCTGTCGGTAGGTTAGACTCAATAATGAGTGATCTGATCAATGAGAGTGAGGAAAATCTTTCTTGTTAACCATTGACCAATCCTTATATCCCTAACTCTACTGATTGGACCCTTGAATCATGTCATTTTGGGAATCCAGATTCAATTTCAAAACACACATTTAAACTTGACCAAACTCCAAGTTATGAAAGTCACCTGGACATTCTGGCAAGTTATCCCTTCCCTGAAATTGAAATCGAACCTGAATGTGATCCTGAACCTCCTGTTGGGAATTCCATTTCACTTTTTGATTCAATAATGACTCCGGTATCTTTATCAGATTTTTTTCTCTATTCCGGAGTCATCATTAAATCCTGTACCCGTACACTGTGAAATTGAATCATCAATATCTTATGATCACACTATGGGGAAAGTGTGTGAACATCAATTCTTTGGTTTGGACCCTATTTTTGAACCAATTTCGACTCTCATTGTTGACTCTCGACTTGATCTGAGTCAACTTTTCGAGTCAGTATCAGTTTTTCTTCCTATTCCATTTAAGTCCAAATCCATCATTTTCAAAAATCACACTTCATTGTTGGACAAGAATGTTGACAAAAGTGACTCAGTAATTATTTTTGAAAATTAAAAATTAGATGGGGATAGAATCTTCAATAAGATTATTCAATCCATTATTCTTTTCTTGGGTCATATTAGAGAGGTTCTTGGTGGCTTTCTAAAAGATCCACGATATCTTGATTGAGTCGTAATGCTTGGCCCAATCTGACCACCACCGGAGCCACCCCCTTGAGGTAATCTTCCTTCCCTCTCTATTTGTTTCATGTATTTGCACATTCACTATGCATTGAGGACCATGCATGAAATAAGTGTGGGGGAAGGTTTACTAACATAGTTAGTTTTATATTTTCTTCCTTTTACACTTCTTTTTAATAATAAAAAAATTTTTATAAAAACTTTTTACCAAGCTTTTTGAAACAAGATAAGTAGTTTTGATTTATTTTTAAGAAAATTAAGATTATCTTAGGAATTAGGAAGACATAAAATTATGAAATTTTAAACCAAGTCAAAATAATAGATCTTGTTTAAATTTTAGGATAAGAAAGTAAAATTGAAAAGATAATTTGATCTTTAATTTTTTGCCTTAGATTTATGCACTCCACACTTACACAATTTTTGGGATTGAAACAAAGACTGAAAATGTCATAAAAATTATATTCAAAAAAAAATTATGATAAATAAAAACCACTTATTGAAGTTGGGTAATTATGCCTCAGGAAGCATGATTATTCACACCTAAAAAGGTGAATAAAAATAAAATAATCCCCTTTAGTTTTGTGGCCTTATTTACTCGAGTCCTTAAGTCTGAGGGATGTTTTCTCATCTGGTGCCCTAAGACCATCGGGTTTGGGAGTCACCGGCTAAAGGCTCACTACCCGGGTAAATAAGAAAGCTTAAAAAAACTAAGGGAAGAAAAAGAAAAAAAATAATATATATAATATATAAACAAATGGCATGAAAGTTAGAGTCGATATCCCAAAAACCTTCACTGTTCACAAAGTGCATATTTTTCTAAGAGTTTTATGAAAGATCAAAAAGTCAATTCAATTTTAAATTCTTACATTTAATTTATAACAAGATTTTTTGCATTTTGACTTAGTTTAAGAAAGAACAATTTCTGGTTAACCTCTGACCTTGGATCACTTATATTTTCGCAAAAATACTTCAACACTTTTCTCTATTTCAAAAATGCGTTTTCAAAATACTAACATTTGATTTCTTTCTTTATGAATTTTGTGGGTGTAATCCGCCGAAAACTCTCAGGAGACAAAACTCCTCCTCTAGGGGAAACCTAGAGGTTTAATGGCTTGTTGCACATGCTCAGTGCAATCGCGTCACCTACGAAAGTGGTTTAATAACTTTCTTAGTTTTTTGCTTTGCTCGGGACGAGCAAAAGATAAGTGTGGGGTTTTATTAGTCTCTAAAACTGCATATTTCATACTGCATCTTCATATCTATTTGATATTAAATTCTGCTAATAAAGCTTTGCTTGCTTGATTCTAGGTCCATGGTGTGCAATGAAGAAGAAGACCCTAAATCACCATTTAATTGGTGATTAAAGGCCTATTAAAGATAGCCATTAACCTAGAAAGCTGATTCTGTCAAAACCAGGGTCTGCAAATCAGAAACCGGGCACAGGGCCTGACTGGGGACAGACGGGGCCGCGCGCGGCTCGAAGCGCCGCGCGCGCGGCCATAGTAGGGCCGCGGCCCCGGCTGCGTTTTGGGCCAGGGCTTGTCCCCTGGCCCCCCTCTTCCCTGGTGGCTATAAATACCCCCTGGGTTCCAGAGTTAGAGAAATACAGACTTTTAGGAGTAGTTTTAATTTCATGTTGTAATTTAGGGTAGTTTAGTTTAGGTTAGTTCTTCTTCCTCCATTGTATTTTCCATTTTGTAGATCTTGTAATAGGGAGAGAGAGTAGTACATACTTGGAATGCAAGAATGCTTGTAATAGAAGGTGACAATTTATGAAAAGTGCTCTCTTTACCTCTCTATGTTTTCTTCTCTCTAAATCTCTTTTACATGTGTAGCTAACTTTTCTCTCATGGTAACTAACTACTAACCACCAACTTGCTAACTTCTTTTATGATAATCCACATGAATCTAATAGCCTCGATTTGGCCTTGCTCTTGCAAGAGCCATTGATGGCTCATGATGATGGATCTAACACTCTAACTTCCTAACTACTAACAAGCTAACATTACTTTACTTCATGCTTGCTCTTATTGGGTTTTGATGATTTAAGTGTAGCTTGCACTTGTTTGTTGAGTTGGGTTGTGATGAGTTACATATGGGTTATGCTTTGAATCGCTCTTGAACCAAGGACTAGTGATGGCCAATGATACATGTGAGGCAACTATCACTAAGAGGTTAGCGTGTTGGTGGAGTCATTAGTAGTTCGTAGCCGTGAGTTTTCTTTCTCTTTCGCTTTGTTTTAGATATACGAAACCCACAAAAATCATTCTTTTTCATGTTTCCCACTTCTTCGTATTTCACCATACTCTTCTCTTTTTCATTCTTTCTTTTCTTTCTTTTCATTATTTAAAACTTTGAAGAACTTTTTAACAAACACGTAAATCAATCGGTAAAGCTTCTATCGCCTCCCGTCCTTGTGGATTTGACTCGTTTTAGCCTCTATGCTATAACGGTAGTATCGAGAAAGCCAAAGCACACACTTTAAATCTTAACTTCAAACATACACTTTTTGTGCGCGATTTTCCCCTGATCAACTGCTCCAAGATACCATAAAAATTATGAAAACTTTGCTGGAGGCCATATTGTACAGCCCTAACCAAGTGGTATAACCCCACCTGCTGCAGCAGAGCTCCAAGTTCAACAAGGACAAATCTAGCCATCCTACCCCACCAGGATTTGTTGGTAGAATGAAGCCACCCGAGCGGACGAAAGTCGACGGGAAAATCACCCCTAACTTTCATGAACTGGTTGATGAAGGTGGTGCCAAGCTGAGGGGTTTCTCCTCTCAGATATTTAGATCTGACTAATCTGGGAAATAAACCAAAGGCCTCTTTCCCATGGCCAGCAGAGTGTATTTCTTTGGCACCTAATCTGCCAATAGAGACACCGGAGATAAATCGGGAAAGATCCCAATCCATCGTACGATGAACAAACATGTGTTGTAAATAGGACAAGGGATACATCCTCTCCATGTTGGGAAGAAAAAATCTCCTGTCCCCTATCTGACAGAGCCACTTATAATCCCCATCTTGTAGAATCCTATCGTCCTCGTCAATGTCGTCACCAAAGAGGAAAACAGGCTTCCGTAATGGAGTGCGAGAATTCATCTCAAACAGTCCATCAGAGATAATCTCCCGGAGGGTCACCATACTGGCCTTGGAGTTCCTCTCCTTTCGCTCCTTCGACTTACTAGTAGTCACAGGAGAAGTTCTCTGAAGCACGAAGGTCAGATTACGATCAGCGCCACCTACGTGCCCAAAGTGGCACCTTTTGGACAAAGGGTTGGAGGAGTATCGTACTGCAAAGAGAACAACACTTGGTCAGAAATCTGAAAGAAAATGGCTATGCTGGAGTGAATCCAGACGCGGAGATCAGCAAAATCTGCGTCCAGACTCAAAGAACGCGAGGCTTGCATGAAGCCCGCATTTCAAAATTCAGAACTTAGAAAAATTTTTAAGTATCAGACTCAGACGCGAGATTCATTAAAACTTGCCTCTGATTTTACAAGATGCAAGAATTATAAAAAGTCTGCGTCTGAACTCCCCACACTTGGAAATATTCTGAGCATTGAGTCCAATACGCGCGGTTCAACGAAGCCTGCGTTCGACAAACAGATACAGACTCAATTTGATGAAGCGAAGACGCAGAGGTCGTCAACCTGCGTCTTGTCTATCAACTCGAGAACCGCGTCTAAAGATCAATCACATATATTGCATATACATTGTCACATTACTATACTTTTTATATAATAAATCTTATTAATAAGTCTTCTTTTTCTTTGTTAAATGTAGGCCCAATTGCTAAAAGAAAAGAAAGAGAAACAAGCCCATAAGCCCACCAAATTCTATTTAATTCAAAACAAATTCAAAATCAAGGAATCAGGGCAAATCTTGGCATATCAGAGAGGTTGAAAATCGGTTAAAATGAATCCTCCCAAATCAAGCGGTTGAAGCTAACAATCAAAGGCTTGTTTCGCAAATCCTGGAGCAAAAATGAGAAAACCAGAAGAAGATATGGGAGAATCACCAAACCAGGAGAATCTCCCAATTAGGTGTGGCCACCTGGCTATACCAGGACAGCGAAAACGCATCCCTAGATGGGTTTTCGTACCTTTGTTACGTTTGTTGGGGGAGCGTTTGCTCCCCAATCTTCCTACGAGATCTCCCCTCTGATTTTTCCCTATAAATATCATTTTCAACAGAGAAAAAAGGACGAAGATTAGGATTAGAATTTTTGTTTATACTTTAAGATTTAGGCTATTTGTTAGATAGTACAAAAGTTATATTTTTGTTTTGTAATTTGTAGTTCAGTACATATACCTGTGAGAGAGAGAATTGAGTGCTTTAACCTGAAGATTGAAGTGACATTAATACAAGAATCAAGCTACATTTTCTTCTACTCATTTTACGGTATGTCTTACTTTAATTACTTGCATTGTTCTTTGTTTTTCATGAGTAGCTAAATCGGTTTTCTGGGCTCACTATTACTCCTCTCTGTCCCTCTTCTTTTCGAATGGTTTTGATGAAATGACCCAATGAATCATTTGCATGCCTAACTTAAACCATTCTTCTTAAAAGTGTTCTTGAAGGCACATGAGGATGGGTTGTGATTTTTAACTTCTACCTCTTTTCAAAACGTCTCTTGAACTTGTTTTTATCTCATACTTGAACTTCTTGATGATTTAACATTCAACTCAAGACGATTTCTTAAAGAATAGAATTAACCTTTCCAACTATCTTATGTGTTTTGCTTAAAACTTTCTAGAATCAATCTTATGTTTTGCCTATGATCAAGTTGAGGCATTAAGATTTTCAAGAGAAGAACATATCATTGAGTAGTGAGATAGTGAGCCCAGATTTTCTTTTTCATTAAAAAATAACAAATCATTTTTTAAAAAAATTCACCTTTTCCAATCCTTCTCCAAAGTTGCAATTTCTCTTTTAATCATCTCCCTTCTTTCCATTCTCTCTTCAATTAAATAACGAGCACAATTCTTTGTTACTAAACAAAACACCGAAAAACTTTCATCACATTCCTCCTCGTAGACACGACCCGTTAGCTACAAGCTACACGGTAATTTCTTAACTCTTTGATTTTTCAATCAATTTTTGGCGTCGTTGCCAGGGAAAAAACGGTTGTATTTATTTTTTAACAAGTTTGGTGCTTGTTTCAGGGACTTCAAAATTTAGATTTAGCATTCAAGCTTTGCAAGAGAAGACTTACTATTATGTGCCCCTACTCTCGAAAATAGGAAACAGAATTTCAAGAAATTGTGTTGCAAAAGTTGAAAATTTTGTTGGACTACTAAAATTCTTTTTTGCAGGACATATTGCTTGCAAAAATTAAGTTTTTGTGCGCTATATTCTTTCTATATCTGCTATCCACCATCCCTATTTTAATCCAACAATAATTTGAGTAATTGTTAATTGCTTATAAAACATTTAGACTTGCATTCTAATTACGTTTATTTAACAATTACTGTTGAAGAGAGCTAGAGACAAGGTACGTATGCATAGCATATAGTTTAGGAAACATTCTTGGGTGATATTTGCTTTTGAATGCTACTTTTCTATATCTTGCACACTTTGCACAAATCAATTCTAAGGGCAAAACCCAAGTCAAGATAAGGTGGGGAAGTCATTACCCTTCCTTACCCCACAAACCATCTCCAAACACGCACAACCTAAGCCTAAGTAAAATCTGATAGACGTTGGCCTTAGGGACATCTCGAACTCACTAGGAGATTATCTTAAGGGGGAAGGTGTTTGAATTTAACTCCTGCCAAATCGGTGTCTAGGAAGGGGATTAAGGGCCGAAAGCCCGAAGGTTGGTGGTTACTTAATTAAGGAACGTCTTTGACGGATAACCTCCCACCAATCTTACCCTGACCTGGCTGATTAGCTTGTAGTCAAAGTCTACATTATACCTCCTGTAGAGAATCAACTAGTTAGGAGTTGTCTAGGTTAAGGTTACCTTAGACTAGGCTCGGTTGTTTTCTCTTCTTGACTATTGGTAAACTTGTTTGTGATTGTGTTTGTGTATGCAAGTGTGGTCAAGAGACCCTAATTCATCTAGGTTAACTAGAAACACATCACCACCCAAGTTCGAAACAAGACCAGATTCAGTTATGGATCAACCGACATCTTTGCAGGATAGGTTCTATCTCATTAGAACATCACTTCCATCTTGCATCCAACTTCCATCGGTTGGTGAACATAACTTTGAGCTTAAGCCTCAGTTCATCAATACACTTCTTAAGTTCCATGGCTTAGAGCCCGAAGATGCTTATTTCTTCATAAGAGAATTTGAGAAAGTATGCTTAATGATGAAAATCTCACACCTTGCAGATGATGCTATTAGGTTGAGATTTGTCCCATTTACTCTTAAAGACTTAGCCAAGAAATGGCTCTACAACTTAGCGGCTGGCTCTATCACATCCTGGGATGGTTTCATCAAGGTCTTCTTGAAGAAATTCTATCCAATCCATAAGACCGCTCTCGTTAAGAAAAACATCATGCAGTTCAAGTAAGAACTTAGTGAACCGTTATGGAGGTACTTTGAACGCTTCAAAGACCTCCTTGTTCAATGTCCTCATCATGGAATAGAGAAATGGCGACAATGCCAAATTCTTTATGTCGGTTTAGACTACTCGACCAAGACCCTCTTAGAAAGCATGTGCCAAGGGGGATTCTTGCAGAAGGATGAGCATGAAGGATGGGATTTATATGAGAATCTAGCTGAAAAGACCATCCAAAGGGAACCTACTAGTGAAAGCTCTAGAAATTCAAACTCTATCTCTTCAAAAGGAGGTCTCCATTCGATTGAATCATCCATAGCTAATGAGGCTAAGTTAGCTAATCTAGCGAGAAGACTGGAAGGTTTAGAAACTAAGGAACCAAGTCCAATTAATCAAGTCAGCCCAAATCAATTTTCAACTCCAGATTGTACTTACTGTCAGGCGATGAATCATGTGTTTGAGGAGTGTCCTGTATTTCAAGCTCACCAACACTTCTCTGAACCGATGAATGCAGCCTTTTCAAGGCCGAACAATGATCCTTAAGCTCCAACGTACAATCTTGGTTGGAGAAATCACCCAAATTTTTCATGGAGCCAACAAAATAATGACCACCCACGGTCAAACCATGCAAGCCACTTCCACCATTCCAATAATTCTTCCAATCATCAACCCAACTTTTTCAATCACCCTCACAATTCTCCCAACAAATTTTCAAATTATCAACAAAATTTTCCCAACCAAACTCCACCATCTTCCTTCCAGAATCCTCAACTTGAAAGGAGAATGACTGATTTTGAGAGAAACATGGAAAGGACATGAAGAACCAAGATTCCCTCATGCAAACAATACAGAGGCTAGAGGGTCAAATGAGCCAGTTAGCCAATCCACGACATGAGAGGCAAAAGGGTACCTTGCCCAGTCAACCAATTATGAATCCTAGGAATTCATAACAAGCTCATTTGGTTGAGGATCAATAACTGAATTAATGTAATGTTGTTCATACATTGAGGTCGGGAAAGAAAGTTGATAACCAAGTGTCAATACCACCTAATCCTAGTCAGCACAATCACACTTCAGCATCCACCTCATCTAATCCCACTCATCCTAAATTTGATGAATCTAAAAAAGATAAGTCAACCAGTCATGTGCACCAGCCTATAGCACCATTTCCTAGTAGGCTGAAAAATAACAAGCAAAATTCACACATGGATAAGATAATTGAGATCTTTAATCAAGTGAAGATAAATGTGCCACTTCTTGATTCCATCCAAAAAGTCCCATCTTATGCTAAGTTTCTTAAGGACATGTGCACCAAGAAGAGAAAGACTATTGTACCCAAAAAGGTCTTTTTAGCCACTAACATTAGGGAGCTACTATCGGGTCCGATCCCTATTAAGTACAAGGATCCAGGTAGTCCAACCATTGCCTGCACAATAGGACAAGCCGAGATTAGTCGTGCACTTCTTGACTTGGGGGCAAGTATCAACTTGCTTCCATTCTCAGTTTATCAACAACTCGGGTTGGCGATCTTAGTCCAACTCGAGTCACTATCCAACTGGCAGACCGTTCAGTGAAAGTTCCAAATGGTAGATTAATGATGTCCTTATCCGGGTTGGGGAGTTTATTTACCCTGTTGATTTCATAGTTCTAGAGACACAACCTGTGTCTAACACCAATTATAGGGCTCAAACTCCTATTATCCTAGGGCGACCATTCCTTGCTACTGTCAATGCCATCATAATTATAAGAATGGGTCCATGAGGTTAACTTTTGGGGACATGACTAGAGAAGTCAATGTCTTCAGCCTAGAAAAATAACCTCTTAAAATAAGAGATCAAAAATTTGAGGTAAACTTTGTTGAAAATAATTGTGATGAAGAGAGTGAAGACATAGAAGATGAGTCGTTGTTTCTTAATGAATTATTTAAGAATGAATGCGATTATCTTGATGAGAAGGCATATGTCGGAGATCCTAATGTTAGAATACCCTTTAAAAAGGAGAAATTTGATTTGAATATCTTTACTTTCGATGAGCCAACCAATAATGTGTCGCATGAGAATGTAATTCAAAAGCCTCCGATTGACATACTCTTTGAAAACCTCTTCGAAGAAGAACTCATGTGTTTGGATGAACCAACTAGGGATCATTTGATTAAGTACACATTTCCAGGGAAAAGTGTTGACCTAAACTTTGAGGAGATATATGGAACTGAGTTAGAATTCTTAGGCATTCATGCGGAAGAAGTTCCAACTGAGAAGTGTGGTGGAGATCAATTTTTGAATAATGAATGTAGAAATATGAGGAAGAAAAACCTAAAGAAGTTGAGACTGGGGAGGAAGAGAGCTAAAATGACAGAAAAATTGGCCTCCCCACTATGCCTTATAAAGAGGACCCATTGGAATGACGGAAGAGAGCTAGAGGGATAAGACCAAAAAAGATCTAGGTATGGGAGAAACTTGATGTTGTACATATTTTTATATAATATATGCACCTCTTTTACATTTCATTTCATGCATGTATACATTTCTTTCATACATTGGGGACAATGCATGAGATAAGTGTGAGGGAGGGTTCTAACATGACTCTAAAAAAACAAAATGTTAAAAATTATTGTGTGTGTGTGTGTGTGTAGATATATATATATATATATATATAAACCTTTTTGAAAGATAAGAACAATATTTTGATATATTTTTGTAAGAAATTAAGTCAATTTTAAGGAACAGGAAAATCATAATTAGGATTTCATACACTTGGTTAAAATAAGATGACTTGTTTGATTTTTAGGTTTAGAAGAAAATTTATGAAAGTAATTTAGTCTTGATATTAGCCTTGATGAAATATGCACACTAAATACACTTACACACTTAGGGTTTAAAAATAAAGACTCTTATGCCTTATAAGAAAAATAAACAAATCTAATTATTGATTAGCTAGGTGCTTTGGCCTAAGTAAGCCTTGGTATTTATGCAAAAGATAATTAGATAAGTTTGAAAAAATATATATATAAATAAATCCTCCGATTAAGCTGGGTATTTGTTCCTCGCCTAAAAGAGGTACATTTTATAAATAAAAACCTTAATTTCGTGGCCTTGTCTGCTCGAGTGTTTAAGTCCTTAGGGGTGTTTTCTCACCTGGTGCCCTAAAACTGTCCGGTTTGGGTGTCACCGACTAAAGGCTCGTTACATGGGCAGATTAGAAAGCCTAATGAAATTGAGGAATAAATTCCACCAAAATAAATATAAATAAGGCATAGGAGTTAATGTTAAAGAACTCTTAGTCAAACTTTACAATCACGACGGTGCATACGACTCAGGGTAAATTAATAGACTAGATGAGAAGTACAATTTGACTCCTTACTTTGATTGATGACATGTTTTTGAATAGAGACTGAGTTTCAGAATAAAAAATTTGATATTCCTATAACTTATAGATTACTTAAAACCTTACAAATATACTTCAAATATTTTCTCCATTAAAAACGCTTTTCGAAAATACAAACATTTTTTATGCATTTTGTGGGTGCAATCCACTAAAAACCCTTACGAGACAAAACTCATCCTCTAGGGGTAACCTAGAGGTTTAACGCCTTGTTGCACATACTCAGTACAATCGACTGACCTGCGAAAGTGGTCCAATAATTGATTAGAATTAGTCTGATGTTTTGCTCGAGGGCGAGCAAAAGATAAGTGTGGGGGTGTGATCAATCACATATATTGCATATACATTGTCACATTATCATACTTTTTATGTAATAAATCTTATTAATAAGTCTTCTTTTTCTTTATTAAATGTAGGCCCAATTACTAAAAGAAAAGAAAGAGAAACAAGCCCAAAAGCCCACCAAATTCTGATTTAATTCAGAATAAATTCAAAATCAAGGAATCAGGGCAAATCTTGGCATATCAGAGAGGTTAAAAATCGGTTGAAATGAATCCTCCCAAATCAAGCGGTTGAACCTAACAATCAAAGACTGTTTCGTCAAATCCTGGAGTAAAAACGAGAAAACTAGCAAAAGATATGGGAGAATCACCAAACCAGGAGAATCCCCCAATTGGGTGTGGCCAGCTGGCCACACCAGGGCTGCGGAAACGCGGCCCTAGCCGTGTTTCCGCGGCTTTGTTAGGTTTGTTGGGGGAGCGTTTGCTCACCCAATCTTCCTACGAGCTCTCCCCTCTAGTTTTTCCCTATAAATACCATATTCAACAGAGAAAAAAGGACGAAGACTAGTATTAGGATTTTTGTTTATACTTTAAGATTTAGGCTCTTTGTTAGACGGTATAAAAGTTGTATTTTTATTTTGCAATTTGTAGCTCAGTACAAATACCTGTGAGAGAGAGGAATTGAGTGCTTGTAACCTGAAGATTGAAGTGACATCAATACAAGAATCAAGCTACATTTTCTTCTACTCATTTTACGATATGTCTTACTTTAATTACTTGTATTGTTTTTTGTTTTCCATGAGTAGCTAAATCGGTTTTCTAGGCTCACTATTACTCCTCTCCCTGTTCCCTCTTCTTTTGGAATGGTTTTGATGAATGACCCAATGAATCATTTGCATGCCTAATGATTGGTCACTAATATTGCACATTTAATATCATATTCTCCTACTTATTATAGAATAAACTCTGCATGTTCCTAATTAAATGTTTAATTTATTTGCAGGCCATTCCTAAAGGAGAGTGAAGAGAAATGAGCCCAAAAGCCCACCAAATCCTGACTTAATTCAGAATAAATTCGAAATTAAGGAATCAGGGCTAAATCTTGGCATATCAAGAGGTTGAAAACCAGTTGAGAAGAATCCTCCCTGAATCAAGCGGTTGAAGCCAACAATCAAAGGTCATTTCGTCAAAATCCCTGACATAAACTGTGAATCCAGATAAAGATAATTAGAAATCAAGAAACTGGGGAGCTTCACCACAGGATGTGCCACCTGGCCACACCCTGGCCGCGAAAACACGGCCAAACTGTTGGAGAGTTAGGGGGAGCGTTTGCTCCCCCTATCTTCATATGATCCTGTAGGTTGGGTTTTGCCTATAAATCTGGGATTTTCAGAGCCTCCAGGGGACGACCATGCAGAGATAGGAATTAGTCCAGTTTTTCACTCTTTGTAGTATAGGTTTTTGTTTTCTTTTTATGTAATTTTAATTTGTATGTAAGCTTAGATTAGATTGAGATTCATGTAAGTAAGAGAGAGGCTTATGTTGAGAGTGACACCGATGTACCCTCCTCCTTTCTTCCATCGTTTCTGCAAGCAATAAAGGTAATTATTTTTTATGTTCGTCTCTTTACTTTTGTTTTCTTTTTCTTCTTTCTACTTTACCTCTTTTGGTTTTGATGAGCATGCAAGTGAATCCAGAAGCATAAGTATAACAATGTTTGTGTGAGTGCCAACGATAATTCATGATGATGTTCTCTCCTCAAGACTCCGTATCACTTCATTCTTGTTCGTCTTGATGATTTAATGTGAATGGGGACTGAGCTTGATCCTATGGCTTATGCGTTGAATGCCTCCGAAGCAAGGTAGAATATGCAAGAGTTCTAGGTAAGTCATCAACCAAACTAGGTAAGTACTTCTTTAATCTTCTTTCTTTTCTTTATTTCTTAGTTTAGATCACCAACACGATTTCTTTCATCACTCCTTTTCCATTTTCTTTGTAAAAAATCATTCTCCATTTTTCTCCACCTTCTCCATCTATCGCTTTCTTTCTAACTTAACCTAACTCTTTTTCATTTTCATTTCTTAAAACAAAGAAGAACCTTGTTTTTTTTTTGCAGGCTGCTTACTTTGCAAATTAGAGTTTCTGCAAACTTTATTTCTTGTATGACATCACCAGAAGCCTGCTAATAAACCAACAGTAAAATACTTGTTGAAAAGTTTGAAAAATTGATTAGACATTTGCATTTTAGGCACGTGTCTTTTCAATTCATTTACTTTACTGTTGAAGAGTGCTGGAGCAAGGTACGGTCGTATTGCATTTAGAATAGGACTCATTTCTTGGTTGATTTACATCGCTTTGAGTGAATCTTGTTTGCATATCTTATACATTTGCACAAACTGATCTTAAGGGCACCACCCCATAACAAGATAAGGTGGGGATTTAATCACCCTTCCTTGGCCCAAAAATCAGATTCCAAGCACTCACTAACCCGAGCCTAACTAAAAATGAGTAGACGTTAGCCCTAGGGACATCTCGGACTCAATTAGGAGATTATCCTAAGGGGGAAAGGTGTTAAAATTTGACTCCTACCAAATTAGTGTCTAGGAAAGGGATTAAAGGCGGAAAGCCCGAAGGTTGGTGGTTATTTAATTAAAGAACGTCTTTGACGGATAACCTCCCACCAATCTTTCCATGACCTGGCTGATTAGCTTGTGGTCAAAGTCTGCATTATACCTCCCGTGGACAGTCTAACCAGTTAGGAGTCGTCTAGGTCATAGTTCTGGCCTAACTTAGGTTAGAATTTTTCTTTTTTTTTGTTTGCTTATTTGTTTGTTTTTTTGTTTGTGTTTTATTGTGTGATATGGCTTATAACAACAATTTTTTCAATTTTAATGGTAATTCATATTACACACCAACCTCTTTTTCAATATTACCAACCCGACATATCATAACTTTAACCAACCTAGTGTGCTGGATTGGTCTTATCCGAATCAATACAACCCATGCCCCCATTCTTATAACCATAATTTCCAGAATAATTTCAACTCTTCACAGAGTCAGTAGGGATTCACCTCCCCGAGTCTAATTTTCAACCAACTTGTCCTCCTTATCCACCTAGTCCACAATATTTCCAAGATTCATACTCAGTTCCACCAGTCCAAAATAGAAAACCATCAATTTTGGAAATGAGTATGCGTGAGTCTAAACAAAAATCACAAAATCTGATGGACTCACAATTTCACACCACCAATTCCAAGACAACACTTCATCTTTTCAACAAAATAATGAACTAATCAACTATGAAAAGATGCTTGAAGCCATGACTCAGGCTCAAAACGCTCGTAATCACGACATAGATATGATGGTCCAATCTCTACGTTCTCACCATTTGGCAAGTTCTGATGTCGGTAACATTTTTGTTAGAGCCGAAGAGTCATGTTGTTTTGGAAAACAAGTTTTCATTTCAGAACAATCATTTGAACTTGCCCAAACTCTAAATTTTGAAAACGATATTGACAGTTTGGCAAGTTATTCCTTTCCTAAAATAGAACTTGAGAATGAATATGATCCTGAACATCAACTTAGTGATTCAATTCTACTTCCTGATTCAATTATGACTTCGTGTCTTCACCTGATTTCAATCTTTTTTCCGAGTCAACATTGGATCATGTGCCAATTCATTATGAAATTGAATCACCCATCTTTGATAATCATATTGAACTTGACCAATTTTATACTTTTGAAAGTCCTATTGATAAATTGGCAAGTTCTCATTTTTATGACATTGAACTCAATGAGAAATGTGACCTAGATTCTCAAATCTGTGATCCAGTTCAAATTCCCGAATCAATATTGACTCCTGTTTTGTTACCAGACTTGAGTAATATTTTAGAGTCAGTTTTGATTCCCACACCTATCATTCTTGAACTTGAATCACCAATATTAAGTCACATTCCATTGTTGAAAAATAAATGTGGACTTGAGTTTCAACTTCTTGACTTGGACCCACTTCCTGAACCAATTTCGACTCCTGAACCTTTACTTTACTTAAGTCACCTTCCTGAGTCGGTATTAGTTCTTGTACTTCCTGAGTCCAGTCAATCATTCTATATTTTCACACTCCATTTTGGGACAAGGCGGTTGACAAATTTGACTACGAAATTAATTATGGAATTTGGAAATTAGATGGGGTTAAAGTTTTTATAAAAATCCTTCATGAATACATCATTTTAATGGGTTATATTAGAGAAATTTCTAGTGGGTTCCTCCGAACTCCACGAAAAGTTGATTGGGCCGCATTTCGTGGACCAATCAGACCACCACCGGAACCACCACCTTAAGGTAACATTTTCCTTCCCTTTCTTCTTTTTCATGCATCCACGCATTAATTCATACATTGAGGACAATGCATGAGATAGGTGTGGGAGAGGGTTTCTAACATAACATAGGCATAAAAAAAATAAAAATTAACATTTTCTTTACTTTTAAAAACTTTTTGAAAATAGAAACAATATTTTGACATATTTTTTGTAAGAAATTAAGTCAATTTTAAGGAATAGGAAATCAAATAGGATTTCTTAAATTTGGTCAAAATAAAATTATTTGTTTGATTTTTAGGGTTAGGAAGATAATTTGTCAAAGTAATTTAGTCTTGATCTTTACCTTAATGAAATATGCATACTTCATACACTTACACACTTAGGGTTCAAAGACAAAGATTCTTATGCCTATATATAAAAAAAAGAAAAAAAGAAAAAAAATATCTATGAAAGATGAACAAATCTAATTATTGATTAGCTAGGTACTTTGGCCTAAGCAAGCCTTAGTATTTATGCGAAAGATGATTAGATAAGTTTTAATATATATATATAAATCATCTGATTAAGCTGGGTGTTTTTGCCTAATAAAGCATAAGTATTCACGCCTAAAAGGGATTCATATAATAAAATCCTTAGTTTTGTGGTCTTATTTGCTCGAGTCCTTAAGTCCTTGGGGTGTTTTCTCACCCGGTGCCCTAAGACCGTTTGGTTTAGGAGTCATCGATTAACGGCTCGTTACATGGGCAGATTAAAAAGCCTAATAGAACTAAAGAATAATACCACAGAATATATATATATATATAAATAAGGCATAAGAGTTAGAGTTAAAGAACCCTTAGTCAAAATTTTCATGATCACAAGGTGCATATGACTTAGGGTAAAGTAATAGACTAAATGAGAAGTACAATTTGATTCCTTACTTTGATTGATAACAAATTTTTGAATAGAGACTAAGTTTAGGAATGAAAAATTCAGTTTTCCTATAACTTATAGATTACTTAAGTCTTACAATTATATTTCAAATATTTTTCTCTTCCAAAATGTTTTCAAAAATACTAACTTTTTTTCTCTTTCTTTTTGGATTTTGTGGGTGTAATCCACTGAAAACCCTCACGAGACAAAACTCGTCCTCTAGGGGAAACCTAGAGGTTTAACGGCTTGTTGCACATGCTCAGTGCAATCGCGTGACCTGCGAAAGTGGTCTAATAATCCTTAGTATAGTTTAGTTGTTTTGCTCGAGGACGAACAAAAGATAGGTATGGGGTGTGATTGGTCACTAATATTGCACATTTAATATCATATTCTCCTACTTATTATAGAATAAACTCTGCATGTTCCAAATTAAATGTTTAATTTATTTGCAGGCCCATTTCGAAAGGAGAGTGAAGAGAATGAGCCCCAAAGCCCACCAAATCCTGACTTAATTTAGAATAAATTCGAAATTAAGGAATCAGGGCTAAATCTTGGCATATCAAGAGGTTGAAAACCAGTTGAGAAGAATCCTCCCTGAATCAAGCGGTTGAAGCCAACAATCAAAGGCCATTTCGTCAAAATCCCTGATATAAACTGTGAATCCAGATAAAGATAATTACAAATCAAGAAACCGGGGAGCTCCACTAACAGGGTGTGGCCAGGTGGCCACACCCTGGCCGCGAAAACGCGGCCAAAACCGCGTTTCCGCGGCTCTGTTAGATAGTTAGGGGGAGCGTTTGCTCCCCCTATCTTCATATGATCCTGTAGGTTGGGTTTTGCCTATAAATACTGGGATTTTCAGAGCCTCCAGGGGACGACCATGTAGAGATAGGAATTAGTCCAGTTTTTCACTCTTTATAGTATAGGTTTTTATTTTCTTTTTATGTAATTTAATTTGTATGTAAGCTTAGGTTAGATTGAGATTCATGTAAGTAAGAGAGAGGCTTATGTTGAGAGTGACACCGATGTACCCTCCTCCTTTCTTCCATCGTTTCTGCAAGCAATAAAAGGTAATTATTTTTTATGTTCGTCTCTTTACTTCTGTTTTCTTTTTCTTCTTTCTACTTTACCTCTTTTGGTTTTGATGAGCATGCAAGTGAATCCAGAAGCATAAGTATAACAATGTTTGTGTGAGTGCCAACGATAATTCATGACGATTTTCTCCTCCTCAAGACTCCGTATCACTTCATTCTTGTTCGTCTTGATGATATAATGCGAATGGGAACTGAGCTCGATCCTATGGTTTATGCATTAAACGCCTCCGAAGCAAGGTAGAACATGCAAGGGTTCTAGGTAAGTTATCAACCAAACTAGGTAAGTACTTCTTTAATCTTCTTTCTTTTCTTTTATTTCTTAGTTTAGATCACCAACACGATTTCTTTCATCACTCCTTTTTCATTTTCTTTGTAAATAATCATTCTCCATTTTTCTCCACCTTCTCCATCTATCGCTTTCTTTCTAACTTAACCTAACTCTTTTTCATTTTCATTTCTTAAACAAAGAAGAACCTTCGTTTTTCTTCACAAAAATTTCAATACAAACCTTGAACGCTTCTATCGCTAACCCTCCTTATGGATCACGACCCGCATAGCCACTTGCTATTGTGGTAGAATTGAGCGCTTGCACATCTCTATTCTTAAGTTCTGAAATACTGTATTTTTTGTGCAGGTTCTAGCTCAATCACCTAACTTAAGCTTTTCTTCTTGAAAGTGTTCTTGAAGGCACATGAGGATGGGTTTGGATTTTTAACTTCTACCTCTTTTAAAAACGTCTCTTGAACTTGTTTTTCTCATACTTGAACTTCTTGATGATTTAACATTCAACTCAAGACGATTTCTTAAAGAATAGAATTAACCTTTCCAACCATCTTATGTGTTTTGCTTAAAACTTTCTAGAATCAATCTTAAATTTTGCCTATGATCAAGTTGAGGCATTAAGATTTTCAAGAGAAGAACATATCATTGAGTAGTGAGATAGTGAGCCCAGATTTTCTTCTTCATTAAAAAATAACAAATCATTTTTTAAAAAAAATTCACCTTTTCCAAAGCCTTCTCCAAAGTTGCAATTTCTCTTTTAATCATCTTCCTTCTTTCCATTCTCTTTTCAATTAAAAAACGAGCACAATTCTTTGTTACTAAACAAAACACCGAAAAGCTTTCATCGCAGTCCTCCTCGTGGACACGACCCGTTAGCCACAAGCTACACTATAATTTCTTAACTCTTTGATTTTTCAATCAGCCCGCGTTGGCGGTTCATATTCAAAAGAGACTTAAGAGTTAAAAGAACTCTTTAAGCCCCTTCAATGGCGAAAACTAAATCAGATGGTTTTACTACCTGAAATTGGGGCCTCCTGCGTGGAAGAAACGCCCATCGGAGTCTCAGGAGCAGCAGTGCTCGAGAACGAAGCCACATGCTTAGCTTTTAGTGCCATTTCGACCGTAAAATCAGTGTCGAAGATGGTGAAAATAGAAAAGCTTCAAGCTCTTTCTTAACCCTAAATGTAATGCTCGACGAAGAAGAAGAGTCTAAAGATGACTCTTGAAAGACTGTTGTCTTTTATAGGCACAGAGATCCCCAGAGATACGCGGCGCTTGGCTCGAGGCCTAATCCCCGCCCGACGCGTGGCGTGCATATTAAATGCAACGCAAAATTCGCGCGCCGAAGGAAAGATGTCTCCTCAATTTTGCCGGACAGATGGCAACGCGCACAAAACACGGATTCAACAAAATCCGCGTCTCCCGAGGGTCCGCGCCTCTTCAGCAAGGCCAAGGCTGCGCCTAATTAAATAGGTTAAGAGCTGCGTCTTCATCTCAAAGATCGCGTTCCTCCAAGAGCCGCGTTTCTTCAATAAACTAATAGATGCGTCCACATTCTAAGTGAGGACTGCGTCCTTTTAAAGCAATATGCCCCTGCGCCTACAAGACTTGCATTCAGTCTTTACTTCTGCTAATCAGTTCAACAGTACACTGGCACAAGCAGATGACTGTTCATCCCTGGTTCACAGTACACCAACAACTAGCTCAGAGCAATGAGGAGGTCTAGACTGCGTACCTAGACACTCGCCACGATCATTTCTGGCGGCTTCAAAGGGTTTAAAGTACACTCACGAAGACCATATTCTAGATGTGATCAAGCTCAGAGTATCTCAAATGATTATCAGTCCAATCATGAGAAGTATGCATTCAACCAGAATCCTAAGTATTTCGAAATCCGTCCCAGTCAATCGCAGAATGTCGAAAACTTTGGAGGGGGTTCTGTAGGCTGTCTAAAAATTACTGATGACAAGTCATCTAAAAGTAGAATTCAAACTCCAGATGCAAGATTAATCATGGCCACCAGCGTAGCACCAAGACGCGAGGGTTGAAACTCGCGTCTCAGCATCACTGCGAGGACCATAGACATGAAGGTTGTAACCCGCGTCTCAACATTATTGCAGCGCCAGGACGCAAAGTCCAAAACCCGCGTCTCACGCAAAACTTGACACAAAGCTAGAAACCCGCGTCCCTCAAGCATTACTTCAGTAGCAGAACGCAAGCCTCAAAACTTGCGTCTTAGTTATAACTGCCCTCATTACTGGGTCACTTACTGCCCATGTAGTGGGGAGTTAACCCCCATTATGGAGTATTTTCAGGGGACACGTTCACCCTCTGAAACCTCTATAAATAGCCCAGTTTGCTGTGGAGAAAGGAGGCACACATAGAGGGGAGATAAAAAAAGAGAGAGAGTTCAACTCTTCTAACGACTTGCCGCATAAA